>DWME01009916.1:0-10580 GCA_018244795.1 Parelbella ahira ahira | reverse complement strand
GGCATATCTGTTATACTGGTGACCCGGTACTTGCGGCTTAACAAGCGGTTCCTTGACTTCTACAGGGTCTTATAAATCTTTAATATTCATGAAAAATTTCGGTTCAAAATCAACAAGTACGTAGCGCCACCTGCTATTGAATAATGGAAACTGAAATGTTAGATGGCGCACATAATATAATTATGGAAAGAGTCTGTTTTCTGAGTTACTAAATAATTTGAAAGTAAGAAAATAGATATTACTATTTTGTTAGATATTAGAATAATCAAGAATAGGGTTTTAATTAAAAATCTATGACATCTCTCCCAACTCACCACACTAGGCGCGACTTCCTTATTCGCTTGCGCTTGTAGTTCAGTGCGAATGTTGGCCACTCCCCCGCCCAGGCCGGCCAGCTCGCTGCTGAACTGCACCCACGACCCACGCGTGGGGAATATTGGGTCGTCGCGGTGGTCCACGGTTACGATATGTCGGATTAGCGACTTCATTTGAGGACCTGCAATTTAGTGCACAATTCTTTTTTTCTTCACTTGTTTGTGACTTGATCTAAAGCAAACAAAATTTTTGTGCTATGTATCTTCAGTAGTTTCTTAATTGTTAAAGCAAAATTCAAACGAGTCTCGGAGTCTGGCTTTGTGCCCGGCGTATGGAAATAGGCTCACCACCTATTCCATGGGACGTAAAACGTAACTGATGAAAGGTGAGAGTGTCCTACACTCCTCGGTCTACCGCTTCTTAGATTAAAGGCGTGATGTTACGTTTTTTTAATGATCTCAGCTACACATAAGAGCGCAAAGCAAGTCACGACAGGGTTGTTAATGTGCACTGTGGCCAGTTGTTGGACTCATACCGCTGCTCTCCCTCACGCGGAAGCTGGTGGTCTTGCTGAGCACAGAGGTGTCGCGTACCAGGCCCTCCCACTGCAGGTTGTGCTTCGTCTGCGAACAGCAGGACGGACTGATATAACCTCAATTATGTTAAAGAACAGTTTAGTAATCATCATGAAACCTGTTATTATTCCACTGTTGAGTCTCTTCTCAATACGATTAGAAAAATGAAAGGAATCTGTTCAATACAATGTTAAATTTAATTCTTTAACACAAACACACTTTTTATAGCTTTTTCAGTTTTTATTTCTTAGAACACAACTGGCTGTCTGGATGTAAAAAAGTAAGTCAACAGCTTGCCAAGTACTTCAATTTTCAGTGCACAATTATAGTGCACTGAAAGTTTCAATGCACAATTTCAGTGCACAATAGTCAATACTGCGGTACTCACAGTGGGTGATGTTTTGAATGCCAGGTCTAGAAGCACGCCTCTATCCAAGAGTCTGTACCCCGACCATGGGTATTCGTGGTTCTGCTGGTATACTGTGGCTGAAAGACTGTGAATATGCCAATTAAATAATTTTACAATAATATCTCAATTGACAGAATGCTGGTTTCAGAAATAATGTATATGTAATAATATCTTGGGACAGTGTACACAAATCAATGTCATCCCGACTAAGGAAAAAACTTTGGTTGATATACGAATGATATACACATTCATATCTTCTATACTAATACCCTTTATATGGGGTCGGGAACATGAATTGTAAAAATTATAAATTTTGACAAGATAATTTTCCACCCAGACCCAATATAAATTTTAGTGCTCATCAAAGAAATACTTGTCTTAGGAAGGAATTTAACTCACAACATCAGAAACTTGTGGGTTCAATTCGACCGACACGCCACTTGCTTTGATTTTAATAATGCTTTGCTTTAAAGTCCGTTAAATAAGAGTGACTCACACGGGCACCCACGGTTTGTGGGGGTAGGGCTTGGTCGCGCACACGTTGAAGTTGGAGGAGCTGCGGTGGCCCATGCTGTACTCCGCCTGCACGCGCTCGCCGCGCCCCAGCACGTTGGGCATCTTCACACCTGCCACACATGGGAGCGAGCAGTGTAACGCAGCACGTCTCCTTACAGTTAACATACAGAAAGAAAATTGAGAGAGAAGCGAGTATTTGTACCTAGAACTAAATTCCCTTCGTTCTCGCTGACGCTAGTGTTGATGCCGCCCACGATTCGGGACAGCTCCTTTACTTGGAAGGTCACCTGAAATTGTTAAGACATCGGTACTACAGGCAAATATAGGTACTATGAGATTGCGCAGGCGAGGAACAATCCCTACTTACCTACATTTGTATATGCTTCAAAATGTACTTGTAGCTGTTTAACATAATATACATCAGAGATACAAGTACCGCCGCGCACAAAAACCGCATTATTTTAGGAAACTCGTAAGTGAAATTCGTAAGTGGCATTACAACAGCCATCTTCAAAAAATATGTGTATGTGTGTGTGTTAACTTCGTGGCGAGTTTGTGCAGCCGTTTTTGAAGTTACACTTCTTCTGGCGCATCTGGTAAAACAGATCAGTGGGATATTATGGTAGTTCCCGCAGTTCTCTGGCCCTTAGAATGATTTTTTCTAACAAATTATATCGAAATTTATTAAAAATGAATAACTAGCAACTTTGCTACATTCGCTAAACCTTTTAGTAAACTTTGTTACCTTAATCAGGAAATATGGCAAATAAAAAGAAATTATAGGCGCGACGTGACAAGACGTCGATGCAAGCTTAGGAAGATGGGTCAATGTGAAATTGTAATAAAACTAAATTGGCAGCAGATAGTTCCAAGTGACGACACAAATTTTCATCTAATCGAGAATTTAAAAAGGCACTATACCTCGAGCCCTTCCGGCGTGGAGCCGGGCCCGTTGGACACGTCGATGTACACGCCGATGTCCCGGAAGCAGCCCATGGAGTCCAGAGCACGCCGTACCTGAAATAAATCTGAATCTGAAGGCGGCCTTCGTTTATCTAGTGTTACATCCAATAAATATTTATTTTGTTTTTTCCTTTGAGTAGGTGTAACTAGATATATGCAAATAATGTTCAATTACTTTTAATTTTTTTTCCATCATTAGCTGCGTAACTAACGGTGAATATTTCCTTTGAAAATTCGACAACGATTCCTCCTATAATACAGTATGGCTTTTCCTTTTATTTATTTTACCTTCCTTTTCTTCTAGTATTACCTGTATCCATAACATGATCACCAAATTCACCAATTGAATGTTCTACTCACAAAGTTCAATTTCCTTATCTTACCTTACCTTACCTTATGAGCTTTGACTATGACGTCCTCGAAGTCGGTGGCGTGGAATAGCTCGTCCACGGTGTTTCGTATTATGTCGTCTTTGGTGCGGCTCAGCCCATCCACATGCACCCGGTCCACGCGAGCCTGGACACCAGGGCGTTGTGGAATGACAAATAGATTATCTCATAGTCATAGAGGTGAATTGGCCATTTTTTCCGCACAAATAGGCAGATGGGCCACCTGATAGTAAGTGGTCACTGTCACCTATGGAAATATATATGGTCAAGTACCCAAAAACCAAAATATCTTTATATACATGGTCAGGATTAGAACTGGCTATAAGCTTTGCAGCATGTACCTACACCTTTTGCTAATTAGATTGTCAAATAATAAAATAATATTTATTGTGTCAATTTTGAAAGTAAGCAAACTGTTTGTGTTTGATGCATTATTACTGCACCTAGTTATACCAATAAGCAGCCACTCACCCAATGTCTAGTATAGTTAGAAAAGTGAAATGTGCAAACATATTAACTAAGGAACTTTCAAATTTAGAACACATTAACACTTTGTTACATCATAATGGTTTTTGTGCAGCAATAGTGGCGGCAGCTACTGACACTTTAAACACTATACATATACAGAATGAAATAACTATGAAATATTACATGAATCTTAAGAAATGAATATAGATTTGTTGTGTGACACTCACCCTCACCCCATTGAGCTTGATGCTGGGTTTGGGTATTGTGTCTTCCACCTCCATGGGCTCATCTAGCTCAAACAGTCCGCCGCCCATTGAGCCCATGTCTCCTCCACCCTGTTCAGCCTGCAGCAAACAAAATTACAGGAAAAAAATTGTGTAATGATGCAAGGAAGAAACCCCACAATGTGGAATAATTTGTTAGAATTTAATACTCATTTACTTTAACTATAACAGTCTTAGGACAAGAGGTCAAAACGATACAGTCCAACACAATATTTGCAAGTAAATTTATCTAGCAACAACTATCTACTGTTTCGGTGAGTTTTATTGTCTAAAATAAATTGTTATCTACCAAACTTTGTACCTACAAAATTTTGTAAATGTGTAAAATCCATACATAACAAGTTGCTAACAATTGGGGAAAATCTAAGGCATTTAAAGTTATCTTTAAATAATATTAATAAGTGAATGCATAGGATTGGCTTCAGTCAACTTTTTTTACAGGTACAAATCAAAAATGATTTATTAGAAGCGGTTATGAATAAAATATAAATTAAATATGTTGTATATTAATATGTATATTAAAATATAACTGTAGGTGTATAAAAACATATTTTAATTTTAAAAAACAATGTTCCATTGATTTAAATTTAACCTCTCAATGTTTATGAAAAAAATTATAAATTTTGTACATACCTTCGCGTGTACAGTACCCATTTTTAATATGAATATTTGTTGTTCAAATTAGGACATAAACGAATGAGTTTAATAGGAATTTAGAATTTATTATTTAAAATTTATTACATAAATAACATCTATCTGACAGCGGACTTTCATTTGACTTATTGTGTTGTATTACGGCAACCCTTGAACGATACACAACGTAATTTTTAATTTTATGCCATACTTTTATATTCGTGTTACTGGCGTACTTCTTATGGATTTTTTCCAATAATACACATTGCCTAACATACATCATACTTTGAAATTTACATATGGTCAGCTGATCAATTTTCTATTCTAGCAAGGCTATACATGTATTTCCGATTCACGTAATAAAAGTAAATGCAATAAAACAAATATACTGTTAATTTAGTGACTTTAAATGTAAGAAATTAATTTTACTTTACATATAATTCTTTTTAAAACTCAGTTATATTTTAAACCGTTTCGTACTCTGTTTTTTAGAGTTGACAGATTAGGTTACTCCGTTTTTTTATAGTCAACACATGACTTAGATAATAAGAAGTAAGAACCTATAGGACGTCTTCAGCTCATGTCACTATCTCATGTTCGTGCATTGAGCGCATGCTTCAAGTCCCAAGTGTACATATTTTAAACATGAGTAGAAAAGGCATAATAGACCTTTGCAAAGAGCTAGGATGTTGTGACGCGTGTTGTCTCCGATATATTGGGCTGAAGTACCCGAAATCCTACGAAAATCCGAAAAATGTCATTCTTAACGTTTGTATACAAACAGTTATTGTTTATAGTTAATAAGTTATTCTTAAAATTAATTAACGACAGTCGTCAAGTAATTATTCTGCCGGCGAAACACTAATATTACAGCAAAAGCACTTTTACCGTATGTTATTAGAAGCTTATGAATTGTAATATTTTACTATATGTTATTTTAAAGTTCCAAAGTCCTTTTAAATTAACTGTTTCACTGTATAAGTGCTGTAAAGGTGGTTTATTCCCATGTGTATTGTTCACATGGTGTACAATGATTATTTTTTGGAAATGTTTACCAGCATTTACACCGTGAATATTTCATATTAAAATAAGGTATTAATTGAAAAAGAATATTTTTCCCCAGTACCAGTCACCAACAGGTGAAGATACACCCCTAGAGGCACTAGATTCTACAAAACCAGTAGATAAAGTAATATCAGAGGAAGGAGTAACAGTGGAAAACGCTAAAGATCAGAATAGATTGGCTGAAGATATTGGTAGTGCTAATATGTGTGATACATCTTTGGGCTTAAATGGTGGAGCCAGTAATCTGAATCATGGCAACGATTCAGAGGAGGCCACTAAGATTAAAAATAAAAATGCCACAGAACACAACGACTCCAATTCAGAAAGTATTTCCGTACACAATTCTATAAATTCCAACACTGTAACATCCATTAACTCTGACATGCAAGATGTTCCTTTAGAAAATACAAAGGAAACTGGCTCGAATGACTTGAACTGGCCACCAGCAAAAAGATGCAAGATGAATATATGTGCAAGCTGCTTAGGAGTGCTGCAAGAAGATTTGTGGTCGAATAGTTTTGATGTAGTCAAAGAAATTCTGGAGAAGAAACGGTAAAGGCATATTCAATTCATATTTATTTATAGCTATTTTATGAGAGTAATTTAATGGAAATATAGGCTGCCTCGCTACTCCCAATTCTTCTACTCCACTCATTTTGTCATCGTCAGAATAGTAGTAAAAAAAGTAACATCACACATATAATCCCCGAAATGGTGTAGTACGCTCCCATTTTTCATTAGTTACATTAATGTCCTATGGAATAGGTGGTGAGCCTATTGCCATATACTGGACAAACATCCAGACAATATGAGTCATTACTAGAAATTCTAAATTAGAAAAATCCAATAGTACCTAGCCCAGGATTTGAACCCAAGACCTCCCTATCGCAGTTGCATTGGCAACCAGTCGATCAACGAGGCAGTAACTTTCTACAGAATAACAGAATAGTAATAGATCCAATTAACAAGAAAATCAAAGAAATACTTATAGTACTCTACAAGTAATTAAGTAATTGTAAATGGTAATACAACACACACTAATAAAGACAACATGGCATCTTGCTTTCTGTCTAAATATTGTCATCAATGAAAATAGAGCAAAAAATCTTGACAATTTTTTTTGTACAAAGGTCTCTGTAATGTAAATAAATACTTTTAAAGTAACAATAACATAGTAACAATTGACATGCTATGTTCGTTGACAATCCTTTTCTCAGTTTGATCAATGCATATTGGGGTAACTATCTTACAGGTATGAATGCAACACCTTTGCTGTCGCACTGTCATCCCCTATATCAACCATACTGAGGGAGAAAGCAATAGTGTTGAGAATACGCGACAAATTCCCAGGTTTTGATGAGAGTAGGTAATTTTTTATAAAACTCTATTAGGATGCTTATTTGCACATATTAATAAGTCAAAACATTTCATTTTTTGATATTTTTGCTTATAATATTCTATATAGTAATACAAAAGATATTCTGAGCATTGAGTAATGAAGGCTAGGAGCTAAATGTGAGTTAGAAATGAGGTTGATAAAAATTTGGGTACATCCTGTCTGAATTTGACTTCTCCATCATAAGAGTGAGATTGTGTTGTGTTGCTGTGGATATTTGTTTCATAATTTTACTAAATAATTACATGTAGCAGCATGTCTAATAAAGTTCGCTGATTAAAGACATGATATATTATTTAGTACATGTTATGTAGTGTTTTCTCTTATCAGCCAAGAGAATCTTTTTACAAATTATTCTGATATTGATAAGAAAATATTGTTAAAAATTTTCTCAGGTAATATCACAGCTTTAAAAGAATCTTGGAAGTGGTCCTTCGCCACCAAAATGGCCACACACATAAATAAAGTCCTGGATTCTGGTGCTGTATCACCTCTGTTGATCACATTAAACTATGACTACCCTGATGATTTGCAGGTAAAGTATATTAGTAGGTTGTTTAAGATGTTCTTAAAGGAAATTTCATATTTATATTAGCATATAAAAGACTAAATATCTGTAATTTTTCATAGATCATTTATGATTTGTTTTCTCCATCTACTAATTGCAATAATTTAACGATGAATCTCGAGAACGAAATGAAATTTTACATGGAGCAGAGCATAGCTCTAGTGAAATCAATTGCTATACTTTTGGTTGTGAGAGACTGAAAGAACTAAAACAATTCTCTATCCTTTTGAAGGTAACTTCATAGAATAACGGCAGGTCTGTGTTTAACTTGTAATGATAAAAATTGGTATTGATATTGATTAAATTGGTATTGATATTGATTAAATTGGTATTGATATTGATTAAATTGGTATTGATAAAAGTCATGGTTGATAATGAGATTAATAATGATATTATTATATCCCACTGGACACAGTCAGTGTACCTTTTATCAAATGAAAATGCTGTCAATAGGAACTAGAGATACTGAAAACCATATCGCCGACGCTGTTCAAATCGCGCAGCAAGCAGCGCAGACGATTCAACACCGAGTTTACGAGACGTTCTGTGGAGCAGGTGAGACAACACACCTCTTGCATCTCTTTCGCGCCCAGTATGTGTGAAGAGTATTAACGTACTTCGTGTGTGGAGCCCGACGTACCCTTCTTTTTTTTTCAAAATTACTACAATGTACTACTTTACAATAATTAAATATGCTACCTTGCTACCCTATGCTGTCTTTGTATAAAACTATATAAAGCATACATACCAGTAGTTAAGGCGTAGCAGGGGATCTATAATCAGCGTCGAATAAAACTAACACTCAGAACCAGTCCACACAGCGCGTTGCGTAGACGTAGCGCTGTCTCTGCGTCGTTTTACATACTAATAAATAATCATAGTGTACAGTGTACACACGATGCGTTGCGTCGACGCAACGTACACACGACGGAACTGCAGCGGCCGAGACGAAGCGGGCGGGGTGTACTCATTGCGTCGCCGGAGCGGCAGCGCTCAGTTGTTTGTGCGTTGATAGTGAGGACACACGCAAACTCATCTCGCTTTTTACGTATTTTTGTATTGGGTTTTATTTGCAATATCAGTTGGGTAAAATGAGTACCGCTGAAGGAATTGACATGGATTACTTCATTACATTGGTTACTGACTGGGATGGTTTCACAAAATGCTCGCAGCAACTGTGCGTCGCCGCTGCGACCGCGACGACGGAACGTTATGACTGCGCTGTAGAACGTTGCGATGGCGCTCGTGTGACCGGCTGTGTCGAAATATTTGCGTTGCGACGACGCATGACAATTATATGATCATTATATTCCAGTAGGATTGTAATAAAATTCACAATCCATATCTCAACAGGCCCTAGAGAACGTGACGCTGAAGTCGCTGACGGCGGCCGGCGGTGGGCTGCCGCTGGCGACGGCGGCGGCCAAATGCGTCAGCGTGGTGTGCACGCACAGCCCCATTTACCTCGCCGGCAGGTAATTGTAGTTAACACCATTATTCTCATTGAGACTGGTATATGTGGGGGCTTATTATCAACTGCAGCAATATCATGAAAGTTTGAAATACATTTACACAGACAGTTGATTTGAAGGAGTGCGAGGCGGCAGTGTGATTGCTGTTATAGAGGACAGGAAAGTACTGCTCATTAAAAAAGACAGTCTGACTGCTGATTTGGCCGTTTTTTCAATATAATTGATATATGTATATGTTATATTAATTTGTTATCAACAGTTATCAGTATGCTAAATATCAGTTTCATCGTGAAATACAGGAATGTATTACGCTCCTCTGCCTGTTTTATAGGTTTGAATTTACGTATGTAGTTATCAGTATCATTACTGATAATAATTATTTATGTAGTTATCAGTATCGTTACACAAATTGAAGTTTTATTATTCCATTTACCTTAATCATGTTCCCCCATCCATCGCTAGATCAATATCTCAAATGTAAAAAATCAACACGTCTTATAAAACATTAATAACGAAACCTCAAAATAAAATCGCCTATACATTATTCTTTCAAATAAGAAAAAAAATTACCATGGTTTAAATTTTGGCAGGTACATTAAACTGAGTCGCAACTTGCCACAGTCGCCATGGGTACTGGAGGGGCGACGAGTGTTGCCCTCCTCCGTACAGGAGATCATTTTCAAGCCGATCGCCGATATATATAAGTAAGAATGTTATATGAACATATTTTATATGAACATATGTTATATGAACATAAAACGTGCTTACGCACGTGCACGCACCCAAACATACGTACAAAAATGCACTGCCAGTCTAGCGAACCCAAGAATAGAGACAAATGTATGTGTACACTAGTAAATATTTTCCTAGGATGTTGCCGTGTTTGCTAGATCCTAGTAGAGAGTCGGTTGCTTTTGTTTCATAATAACCGGTAAACCTTGATAGTGTTTGGAAGCAAACTCGCCCCCATTAACGCATACAATGTACTGGTCACAGTAGTAGCGCGCAATCAAAGCTTCTTTTACTAGGTGAATTATATATTTATAGGGAATGACAGCTGGCTCTCTCAACAGATTTACGGAAGAGGAATCAGATCAGCGGCTGAAGTTCGTGGCAGCGGGCCGCGAGGATGTGGACGTGCGCTGCCTCGGCGACGGCCGGCCTTTCGCCATCGAGGTATGTCTTGTTTATTGCATAAGCTGACAAACAGGCAAACGGGCCACTTGATGATAAGTGGTCATCATCGTCAATGGACATTTACCACGCATTCCTAATGCGTTGCCAGTCCTGAAGGACCCTGTTGACGCTTCTTTTAATATCACATGTTTGTTATAGTTATTCGCTGACGCATTGATTGTAGTCTCCCTCCCTCTTCACGTCTTTTCTTTATCTTCTACCGCTATAAAACGAGTAGTAGCACTCGATCATTGCACTTATCCCTCGCACTCACTTCAGACAGAGCCAATCTTGGGTTCCCACAAAACCTGCTAAAGCTCCATTCCAAAGGCTTTCTCCTGCTCCCTTTCT
>DWME01009915.1:0-10580 GCA_018244795.1 Parelbella ahira ahira | reverse complement strand
CCTACACCTCACACCTCACACCTCGCACCTCACACCCCACACCCCACAGCGCGTAGCTCTCGGCGGTCGCCGCATCACTACCAACACCCCACACCTCGCACCCCACACCCCACACACTCGCACCTCACGCACACCACGCACGTGTACACTGCGAGTGCGACAAACGCACTCACACGCCATTTTAAAACAATTATCTTGAACAGTATAAAGTGCTTTTGTCACCCCAGAAATATACCTCATTTCATTTTTTAAAATTTTTTTTAATTATGCGTGACTTTTATTTACACTGTTTTTATTAATTTTTCGGTGTTATGAATTTTAAATTTTGACTATTTGTCGCTGGTGTTTCATGGATTTCTGTTCCACACGTATATAACATTTTACATATAATTTTATTAATCTAATATAGCTTCCACCATTCTTTACTATTATAATAAAACAAGACGACGGCCTCACCTTAGCCCCTCTTTAAGCTTGCAGTCGGCGACAAGAATTAACTTAGTTAAATTAATAGAGGGGCTGGCCGTGTGTCCGTTGCAGAGGCAAGACGGACTACGGCATCATGGTGTTCGCGGACAAGCGGTTCAGCCGCGCCGACAAGCGCAACAAGCTGCCGCGCTGGATACAGGACCACCTCAAGGACTCGCTCTGCAACCTTAGCACCGAGGAGGCCGTGCAGGTGCGGGACCCACCCTCGCGTATTCACATACACATCTATCAGTACAGACTCTTCTCTTTCCACTGCTGACGCCGGGTCCCCGCTCAGATTAAGGGTTTCAAAGTTCTAGGCTGCCACTAAAGGTGCACTATTTTATTCTTAAAAAATCATATCAAACAGTTGTTTCGCTTGGACCTGAAAAAAGAAACAAATTCATATACCAACACATTTATAATATTAGTATAAATATCATTTGGAAATTGTAATTGTGACCAGATCTGCAAGCGCTGGCTGCGGCAGATGGCGCAGCCCTTCACGCGCGAGGACCAGCTGGGCGTGGCGCTGCTCACGCTGCAGCAGCTGCAGTCGCGCGAGCAGCAGGAGAGCGTCGAGAAGAAGGCGCAGCAGAAGTAGCCCACTCCTCTCCACTGCACCACCCTCTAGCCGTAGCCTGAAACTATCAGATGTCACACTACTCCTGTGCTCAATTTTACCGCAGTGTGTGTTACTGTCTTACGAGCTTCGAGCGAACTGTGTGCCAATTATAGAAGTATTTACAATGGGCAACGATGATATGTAGAACAGTTAAAATACCCAGATGATTTCCCTGATAGGATAGAGTGACCAGTATCTAACCAACTGGAATAATATGTAGTATCTGCATACACAGTTAGAGCACATTGTGATCGCTGTAAATAAAGTTCAGGCGGCAATTCTGCCTGCTATTTTGAAGTGACTATCATTTGACTATAGAATGTAAGATTAGGAGTAATTAATGACTTGGTATAATTAAATATATGTACATTCATGGAAACAAAAAAAATATGTTTAAAACTTTCATGTGTCAATTTGTTACACCTGTACCCAGACTTTGTTTCCTGCTAAATAATAGGAAAAAGTAGTGCAAATAATACCTACATGGAGTTGAGAAAAATTCTAGAGTTAAACAAAATAAGGTAACCTTCTTAAACTGATAATAAAGTATGATATATACAATATTTTGGCTCAAATTAGTGTCCAAAGTAAAATAAATATCTGAAGTAAAGTATAATAAAATCCAAATAATTTTGCACATTTATTTTATTACGACACAAATCTAATATTTTCGAATATCGATATACATTTATAATAGTTCCAGAAAATTGGTTTTCAAAATGCTTACTTAAAATACTGTTCGTATAAATTAGGTTTGAGGAAAATAAAATATACATTTTCAAGCGTTTTGTTTTTAAACAATTAGTTACGGGAACTAACAGCATTCGCACACCGAGGAATTCATGAGAAAGTCAGGTAAGATGTAATTAAATGATTATATCTTTAAAGATAAATGCTATATTACGCTTACATGATATTTTATATAATAAGACATTTTTTTTAATACAAGTGATTTTTTTTTTCAAATCGAACACAATACTCACTGAAAGTTACAATATTAAATTTATCGTCAATAATGTCATCAAGCCTTGAAATATTTCTGTTAGAGATGAGCCTTCCACAGTCGATATTTAACAAATGCTCCTCAATATGTATCCAGCAACATCTATTCCGTTTGTGCGAATGCTTTTAGTCAACATTAAACGTCAATCAATTGTACTGGTTACTTTTTTAGCTGCCTAACGAATAAAATTAATAACAAAAAGAACCACATTAAACTCAACGAATCGATTCTTATTCGATTTATCACAAACTCGTTTAAAATAATCGTTTCAATATATTCAATAAAACAGATACAACCCATGGACAAACATATTGAGGAAGTCGTAGAAAATAAAAATTACGAGGATGAAAAAGTTAAAGAATCGTGTATAATTAAAGGCACGACACAAACATATTAAATCACTGAGGTTTCGCGTATATTAAAACATTGCCTCGTTCCCGCTCATGCAATTTATAAGTATTGTTTTAAGAATAGAGACGCGAGGATTTCACGAACAACGCCTCCTATTGTACAAAGAACACAACAGGCTAAAATCTTAAAAACTAATAAAAATTATCATAGATATAAAAGTTCCTTCAATGCATTATATATATAACTTAGAGAGTTAATAACACTCTTCGTAAATTCGGCTTTAACCGTAACGTTACTAACAATTGCGATCACGTTCGAATTCAAAATTCTTTTCGCGCCATTTCACAAAGTACATCATTCGTTCACTTCTTTTTCAATCGTGACTCACTGGGTACAAAGACAAGCCTTGAGACAATGATATCAATATCATCATCTACATCATGTCAATACACCATTCATTCCATGCGTGAATCATCTTTTAAGTTCCTTTTTAATTACACAAAACAAGCACGTAGCTTGTGACTTATAGATCAACCGAACGGAATAAGTTGAGCGATTCGAACGATTTCCCGTAGTCTCCCGTCATTCAATTTGCCGGTAACAGTGAAATAATTGATAGCGAACAACGTAAAACGTAAATAATAATAGAAAAAATGATATACATGTTATATAATTCACTCACAATTCACTTATTATAATTCGCCATTAATATATTGTTCATTTCTACTGGTAAAACTACATTTAAAATTCGTATTGTTCCCTTTTGTTTGTACTTTCAAGATGTTCAGCAAAAATATTTTATTTCACACTAACCGAACAACAAATAACGAGTGTTTTAGTCGTTAAGTAAACTAAATTTTTTAGGAAAAGTAATTTGAGATTATAAAATTTACAGACAAATTAACTGACACAGAAATGTACTCGTTTGTAGATTTTGTTAAACCTTAGTTTTAGTCAAAAAAAATCTAAGGTGCGTGAAGTCTACCAACCCGCACTTGGCCAGCGTGGCAGGCCTTAACCCTTTCAATATGAGAGACCCACATTCCAACAGTGAAATGATGGAAGCGTCGATTATTACATTAAATTTATTATTTAAAAATTAGCTATTACCGACCGATCAATTCGGTAGCCGTACAACGGGGAATCATTCGTGAAATCGTTTCGGACGCTAACTAGTTATAACTCGTAAAAGTTAACCAGGCATCTTGCTATGATAACATAATGACAAGATACTGTTTAAAAGGTCAACTTTATTATATTTGTTTTATTAAGGTATGAAATCCCCTCAGATACGTATAGTGTATGGCTATACATATCCAAATTAGTAGAAAGCTCGCGTGCGCTATGGTACGAAGTGGGCAAGGGCCAGGAGAGGAACAGTGTGGCATCTTTATGCGATTTACACGTAATTATCATGTACGAAATATACATATCTGAAGATATTTAAAGATTTTCTAATAAGTGTGAAATATATTTAACAATAACTCATTATTTAAAAAATTTAGATTTGTGAATTTGGTTTAAAGTTGTGAGTTCGTGAGACTAAACCTGGATTATATTCTAAAGTTGATATAGATGGTTTGAAGGAAAGCATTTTTCTAGCAAGTACCGAGGTGACTTCTGCGTGTTATATATTCTGTTCGGTTGATCGACGAGAACGCTTGGAACTAAGGGAGCACAAAAACAATAAACCATTGCAAAACAAACTGTGAGCGCTAATTATAATCGAACACGTATTTCAACGTAAGGGGAAGGATTCTTATATAAATACACATTTACTAACTTACGTTTTCTTATATATCCTACCAAAGTATTAAGAAGAGATATATAAATAAATACAGTCGCGCCACACGAATAGAAAGACTCCTAACTTAAACTTGCACATACGTTTAAAGAATAACAGATAACTAATAAAATATTTCGAACTTAAACATATCATCGTACGTATAGTACCAAACTATAAATGAACACGTCTACATGTTCGAAAGGAAACAACTACCATAACACCATCTAGAACAATTATCTCATTGGACTTAACTTAGTGATAAAAAATAAATAATAAACAAATTGATGTCACTACTAGAACTGTCCACTTAAAAGGATAAAAGCGTTTCTTTGGACACAGTTGGCGCCTGCATTTTACTTTTTTTATAGCTTAAAAGACTAATGTAAGGTAAGATGTCTGTCATAGGTTTTTGGCGCGGAGTAGCCGAGTATGACTATAGGTATTTTAAAATACAATTAAGGCCGGTACGACATTATACGTGAAAACGATTACTGCCATTATTTGATATGCTCGAAGAGAAGCTACAGTCAAGAGGATTATCTCAATAGCAGTAAGGTTATGCCCATAATTACATGAGCTGATGAATTAAGAGTATCGTCAAGAGTCATCCACAATTATTTAGAAAAATGAAATCTAAAGTATTGAGGGTTAAGGTCACAGTTAAACGGATTAAGACCGAATTAAAAAAAATTAAAACCATAGTCACAAGAGTTGAGACCATATTCATAAAGGTTATAGCCATCATCAGAAGGGTTCTAGTCAAAGTCAGAAGGGTGAAGATCATAGTCATATATGTCCTATTATAATAAATAAATAAAGAGTACCACAAATTTAATGAAGTCAGTCGTTAGACGTAAAAGAAAGTGACTCAACTTATCCAATTACTTATGATATTACTTTATATCATGGAGTTATAAGCGTCGTCATCAACATGGAACATCTTTTCGTGACGTTTTAATACTTTGAATGTTTATTGCTACTTTTAAAATGAGACACAGCTTGATGTATAAGTTCCAACATAAAATGACATAGTATTTGCATCAATGCCACATTTACCATGCCTGTTTATCATACATACACTTGCATAAGCATGGCATTCATATACTTGGATATATCCACGTTGGTTTAATGGAAATCGAGTTGTTGATTTTACAAAAACGGATCACGTGACATATTCGAATAGCAAGACCGAGTTCCCTTAATCGATTTTAACTATTTCGAGGGATAATTATTATTGTTCAAAAACTAGATATTATACAGCCTTTCACTGCACTAGGGTAATTTATAAACCATAGAGACCTTGTTGGGGTTGTTTCAACCCTTTTCCACGCATGAGTATTGAACGACATTTGGCTTAAACGCTTCTTGTTTGACTATAAACTTAAAAGATAACAAAACAAAGCTCCACACCAATCTTTAAGAAATATACGAGACTTTCAGCCACTACGATTCAAATCAATTTTAACTGTATTCAAATCGATTATATTACAACTCGATTTACATTAAAATGAAACATTAAAACATTCACTTACTGACTTGTATGTATATAATATAAATTGAAAAATATATAACAAAATGAACATCTCGTAACTTGGATGACAATTTAAAAAAATATTCATGTTTGTAATTAGAGTATTACATACATAAAAATTAATTTGTCCATATTTATAAACACTCAATAGACTTGGTTGCACCCCACAAACAAAAAGTGCAACAAAAACAATAACCAAAGAGTGGGGTGCAACTAACCCCAACAAAGAAAGAGGGCACTGTTAGGGCAGTAGATATGGTAAAATGGGACAAATGTCTATCACTGATTGTTTAGGCATAGGGGCGTATATTATGTTATGCTAAATTACATGTTAGTGGTTAACAATACGAAAAAAAGTGCAACATATTTCTGCAACATATTGTTGGTCAATATTCCTGAGTATTGATTAAGTATCAAGTATTACACTATTTCTTTGACATCGTTTTTGTCTTTAATCATAAATTGTCAATTTATTTTCGAAAGCGTAATATTGCGGGATATTACAAAATAATCATACCAAATATTGATAAACAGTGACAAGCTATGGTTCACCAATTGTTACCCTTTTAACATATATACATCGACGAGCACACAATTATACATCTGAAGTTGTTATAGCGACATGGTGAACAAAGTATGACATGAAAATGTATTACATTTAAAATCGTGAGTTGGGTTAATGATTTAACATCGCACTTCAAAAGTAAAAAGGGAGTCACCCGCGATCGCGCGAGCTTGTCCGCGGTCGCGCGAGCATGTCCGCAGGGCCGCACACGGCCTGCTCGCTGTGACATCTCCATAAGTCGCGTGGTGTACGCTCTCAACATCGCCGTGAGCCATATTCTTAATATGACGATTGAAATATGCCTCCCCAACGTTGGATCAAACATTGGTGCCACCACTGCCTTCTCTAAACCTACGGAACAAACATTTGTGCCAACGTATGGCACCGGTGTAAGGATATGTGCGGAAATTTAAAATATTTATTGAACCACATATATTTTGCGGCTCAAAATGTAAAGAAAGTATGTATTTTGATATTGCTTATATATTAAGAAATAGATATTAGCGAAAATAACCAACTTTAATTTCGTAGTAATATATCAAACACAGCACTTCCGTCACACGTTCAAGAACAAGGGAGTTTATTTATAAACTACCAAAAATCATTGGCAAATACTAAGATTAAAGTATAATATATAATCGAAAAACTGATTGATACTCTTTAAATATACATATATAGGAGTATATATAGTGAATCTTAAAACTATACTGTTGGTTAACACTGCTTGTTGATTGAACACATTCAGTAATAAGCAAGCTATGACACTAAACTTTTAAACCCGACAGTTCCAATTGTACCGAATTATTTGTATCCCACTTTCGATATTAAATTTCACTCGCATCACTCACATACACTTGCCCGTTTGTTCCACATGACTGCCAATAGCGACATCGTCAGCCGCCCGAACGCAATAAACGTTTCAGTCACCCAGCGGCACGTCGAATATTACAAGTCGGCTAGGAGACTCTCAAAAATAGGCAAATAACTGAACGCACTTAAACATTAAACAATATTCCCACAGGACAACGCAGCAGACAGGTGATTATAATAATATTTCACGTTTCCTTTTTAATTTATTTGTGTACGTTAAAACTTATTAAATAGAACATACAATAAAACAGAGGCAACTTGATCTTATAAGATCGCTGCAGTTAACACATGTATCCGACCTGATGACCTATTCGCTGACCCACTACGTAGATTTTAGATGTAATTTAGCTTTATCTCAACCAATGTATATATTTAATGAATATTAAATAATAGCAACAGTCTTATAAATTCGCTTGAAATGTACCCTTACGTGAGACTTCACTTTCTCCTTCTATGCTTTTTACCTTTAAAGTTCTTATGGGGTTTCGATTTTTGCTGGCTCTTTTCTTTAACATCCTTAAGCGGTTCGGCTAAAGCTTTGACGTCTTCGATGTTAGTATCGGTGTCTTTTGGTTTGTCTGTTGTCACTTCAGGTTTTTGCATAGTATCAGTGCATTGTGCACTCTGCTCACTCACAGCTTGAGGTTTTTGCATAGTATCAGTGCATTTTGCACTCTGCTCACTCACTGCTTCAGGTTTTTGCATAGTATCAGTGCATTGTGCACTCTGCTCACTCACTGCTTCAGGTTTTTGCATAGTATCAGTGCATTTTGCACTCTGCTCACTCACTGTGGCCAAATTTTTACATATTTCACTTGCTTCGGTATTTGAACTTTCAACTATGGCATTGTCATTCCCTTCAGTCTCCTGTATGTCTTTGTTTTCAATGGACGCTATGTCTTCTTGTGTAACTTCATCGCTGTCTAATATATTTGTATCTGATGTTAGTTTATTTGTAACGGTTTCTGTATCCTTCATAGTTACGTGATCCGATGTAGACGCCTCATAATTGGGTTGATATATTTTTTTCTCGAGTTTCGTTGATGATATATTACACTTCTTCCCTTGTAAGTCATAACGCAAATCATTACTTCCCTCTCTCATTAGTTTACAAGTTACACTGGGTGAGCTTTTATCATTACAATGTCTTAAATCAGCACTCGCAATAGATAAATTTTCTAGATTGTTCAACTCTCGATTTTGAGAATCGCTTTGCTTTTCTTCCTCTACATCACAACCGAGACTTTTGAGCAGTTTATTTGATTTAATGTACTCTTGTTTATCATCTTTAATCGTTCTAGCAGTCTTATTATCCCAGGTAGATTTAATAGAATTGTAGTTAATGTTATTTGAACTTGTATGAGGCCTGGACGCAGCAGCTGTATGAGATTGTGGCATTCTTAAAGGTTTATATTTGTCTTCAATTAATCTCGTAGGCCTATTTGAACTTGTAGAAGGTCTGGACCCAACTGTATGAGGGTGTTGCATTCTAAAAGGTTTATGTTTATCTACAGTGTAATCCGAAGGCCTATTTGAACTTGTATGAGGTCTGGACCCAATTGAATGAGCATGTAGCGATCTTAAACGATTATATTTATCTTCAGTTAATTCCGTAGAACTATTTGAACTTTTATGAGGCCTGGGTGCAGCTGTATTAGTGTGTGACATTCTTAAATGTTTATACTTACCTTCAGTTAATTCTGTAGGCGTCAAAATAGTCGGTTTTATTTCAGTAGCTCCACTGTAATTCAATCTATTAGTCAGCCAGTATGGCAATAGACTCCATGTTCCTGGTCTCGTTTCTTCATTTGTTGTTTCGGTATTATTCTCGTTTACATTTCCATCTAATTTAATATCGCGAGATGATGATGGACCCGGTTGAGTTTGATCTACACTTTCGGTACTTAATTGCCGAAGATTTGAAATGTTATTAGAGTCTTGGTTAATGTGAAATGATCTGGACGGTGATAGCTGTGGTTTTTCTGTATTTTCAGAACGAATAAAGGCAATGTTCGGTTCAGGGTGAATTGATTCTGTTTTAGGTATTTCTCGTAAATTTAGATTTTCTTCGTCTGTTTTAACAAAATGTTTTCTGCCTACGTTTATACACAAAGTTGCTAATATCTCAGATAATTTTACTTTTGCTTGTTTTGCAGGAGTAGTGCACTCATTGCTTTCTGCGAATTCCAATACCTCGTTTATCAATTTAAACGGCAATTCATCATTGTGTTTTTCATCTGGAGTTCTGTCCGCATGTTCGACGTTACGAGCAATTACTTGAACAGCACCAGCGCTCTCAGTCTGGTGAATAAAATTTGCCCACTTTTTAGTAGTGTTTGTGGGGTTCAAAATGGAACCAGCCAAGTTTGAGCTAGATTCACCACTTCGAGACAAGTGTTCGTAAGTTGTAATGGAACCGTGACTAATGTCTTGGTCAGCTTGTTGGTGTTCACTTATTGTACAATCGCTACTAGGCTCTGGCGGTGGAGAATCCGTAAATAAATCGGACGGTAGGTAATAAACGGGCGGAGAATTTACTCTTGCTTCTAATTTTTGCGGCAGCGTTGTAACTTTGTTGTTAAGTCTAGAATTGTTTCCGTGAGACGATTCAGGTCGAAAATTTTCTGGCATCCGCCTAGTTGAATATAGGGGATTGTTGTTTCTAAATAAAGCTTGTATTATAAGAGCAGAAGTATTCGATCTGAGACTTCGTTGGTTACTTGATTCATTCATTGGTTGACTTCGTTGGTTTATTGGAGGTTGAGAGCCAACTGGGTTGAAATCTTTCGGTTTGTGATTAATTCTAAAGGGTAATTCGCTTGGCCCTTGGTCATGTACAAGGGGCCAGGCGCTTGCAATATCCGTAAGCCGTTGAGACATTGCCATCGTCCTTTCTATATCTTCGTTACTTATATGTTGCAAAGGATCAGCGACTTCATTAGACTCGTATATCAGGGGCGAATTAAAGTGACTTCCGTCGGATGCGAAACCGTCGTCGCTCTGTGAGGGTCGCTTTTCGAAACCGACGACGTCCGGGGGAGCACTGTAATTAGGCGAACCATAATAGTCACTGGAGGGCGAGTCAAATCGCCCCGCAGTCGAAGTCCCGGGATCGGAGAACCAGTGCAACGGTCGCCCGAACCGATCCGGCGAAGACGTCGCGAGGGGGGGTATATTCGCTTGTAAACTATCACTAGAGGGGAGAGTAAGTCTGAGGGGAGTACGGGCGCGCACAATGGCGGAGGGCGCGTGTTATTCTGGTTCGTGCTTCTGTATTGGGCGGGGCGGCGCATGTGATGCATGCGGAGCGTGCGACGCATGCGGCGCGTGCGGCGGGTGTTGCACGTGCGGCGCGTGCGACGTGAGCGCGGCGGGGCGGCG
>DWME01009914.1:0-10580 GCA_018244795.1 Parelbella ahira ahira | reverse complement strand
GCAAATATACTTCTCTAAACCTTATTATATTCAAAAATAGATGTAAATACAGCGATTTATCGGCAAATTATTCACTAACGCAGCACTGTATTTTAACAATTGATTTCTCGGAAAACGAGTAAACCTGTAACAACCAGTTAATCACGCAAAACAGGAACAGACAAAAATGTTATTATTGTTTTTCAATTCTTTTAACTGACATTAGACTAATACTTTCAGCACAGGTGTGCGTAAACATTAGTAATGTGCATTAGTGAATTAAAAAATACGAAGAACAATAACATCTTATCAGTGTATCAGGTACTGGGGCCGCTTGACTATACATAGGGCTCACGTGACGTATTTTCCTTTAAGCGCAGCTGTGGAGGTCTCCGCAGATGTTTTATGGCACTGAATATTTCCAAGACGCTTTATTATTTATTACGATATTGCCGTTTAGAACCTAATCTCCGTTTTTATTATTCAGCAGGAACAATGGTCAGCGTGGTCGAACGTTATTTTTGGCATACGGACTGCAGCTGTGGCTGCGTGGGAAAGTGCGCGTTTTCTTTACATTGTTCCAACAACGCCTATGTCTTCTAATTACACCCTTACATCAGTTCCTTGTGTCGAAGTTCCAGCCAAGTTTTTTGATCATCAACAGTTCTTTTGTCGCTTCACTGCTGAACACCAGTCTCCACCCAGAATGAGAACGGCTGAAGCCTGCCATGCCTGTCAAATGTGTGTTACTAGACTAGTTACTTCTAATATATTCATAGATATACAATCAATGAAAATTAGACAAATCGTATGTCGTCGATTTAATTAGATAATAGGTATAGTTTAAGTGCTCTTGTAACGCCATAATGGATAGAGCTTTATCTTTCAATCCCTTCTCATGTCGAGGCGGCACTTTGTATAGAGATATGATTTAGAAAAGAAAAATATATCCATGAGAAAATTAAATTAGTAATACTAAAGCTTACAACCGATGGTTTATTAATTAGAGGTTTTAATATGAAGTTTTTTATCTAGAAAATTTATTTGTAATTCTTTATAAGTATAACTTAGGATATTTGGTAAATTTATCTATTTTTTATATGTTTGTTCCTCAACAAGCCTGCCGAGCATGGGGATAATGTTAATCCCCCCTTTAAGAGAAGCCTATGACCAGCGGTAGGCGTAGACCCGTCGTAGACATTTTGTTTCATTTAATTTAATATACATATTATCTTATTACTTACTTTTAAGCCACCGTTAAGGCTTTACATGTTGACATCGTCTGGAATGACATTTGAGAACTACAACATCCAATATCTTCGGCTTTTTAATACAGCTTTAAAAAATTAAACCGTGTCAAACACATTAAGGAAATATTAGTTCAATCAATATTTGGGTGTAAAAAGAGTTTAAAAAATATCTTTCTGAGCGTGTACTAAAAATTGGGACGCAGAAATAAAAAAGCTGATAGTGTTGCGCATGAAATAGAACAGCTTGTAAAAATAACTTCACATACATTGTCGTTTCATCTCGTTATCTAAAGCAGGTGTCATTTTCAACCGCAAACTTGGAAAGTTTGAAAACTAAACCACACTGTCGTAAAACTCTTAACAAAATAAACTGTGCAAGGCGTTAATCTCTTAGTTAAAACATCTGTACCGCTCGCTACGAGGGGATGACAACGTTTTATCTTCAGTCCGCATTAGCAAAGATTATACTTGAGTCATACCAATTAGGACTCTAAAGTTACTTTAACATTATATCTTCTTACTGAATTCTTGTTGATTGATTGTACACTAGTCCATGGTACGCATACACCAGGATATAATATTTTAATTACTTAGGTAGTGCCATTGGTTAACGAATCTTTTGTACAATTGACACGATTAATGAAACAGTTTTTTTAAGTTACTTACCTATTTAGGTACACATAAATATGGATGTACCTAAGTATATTTTATATATACTTAAAATATACTGTTCTATTTTATGTAAATATGTAATGCATTGCAATAGACATGTAAAGAATAGTATGCGAGGAGAAAGCAGTAAAGATTGGCCTCCGCTGTCAATCGACATATTTTGTATGTAATCTTGTACACGACCGTAAAGATTTCTCTAGTTAATATTAGTAGTTAATTACTTAACAGTATCTAATCTTTTGCAGAAATGCAAAGCTTGTTCATATTCATCCAGTGTATGCCAGTACATGTCAGCGTAACATCGATTTCTAGGTAAATTATCAATTCGAAGTTGGTATCAGTTGCGTTGTCGCTCCTTAAGGCTTACGCTGAAACGTAACGTCACATGTGTAATTTCTGAAGAGTTAGGCAGAGCAGTGCAGTGCACTCCTACGTTCCCACGAATACGTGGTGAGTCTACCGCCATACAGGGCCAGACTTCTGGCCATTAATAGAAAATATTAGTTACAAAATGTATAAGACTAGATGCTTCTTAAACTCTAGGAGCACTCTATTTTTATGTATTTTGGACTTCAAGTACCTATGTATATCTGTCCCTATAGACATGCCGCGTTCTTAATTCATCACTCCTTTCATACACGTATGCAGCTTTCGGAAATTTATGTCTCCCACATCAGCCAATCAACCTATTTGGTTTTGGCCTTCTGTCACTTGTGCCCTGTTTTGTCATTCTTTCTACATTAAAATGAACGAGTTATTAACCCTTTGCATTCGTATTTAATATGACCATGAAACAGGGGAAATTAAAAAAAAAATGACTGTTTCGACCGCTACTGTTAATACCTTCTTGCGAGTGGAATGGTAAAATGTATGACGTCGCATACGCTGAGACATACGACTGCAAAGGGTTAAATTACTGAGACTAGTTATAAGGTTGTTCATCAGTTCATTCCGACACCACAAAAATTCATAATAATATCCAGTACAAACATAGATTGGATGTCCGATCTATTATTAACGCCATCGGGAACATTACTGCCACGGTTGGTAATTATTCCCGAAATAGGTCCCGAGTTAAATAACCCACCAACTGTATTATTTATGGAGTGTTGTTTTTAGTCATATATCATTTATTAATTAAAAACAGTTGAGTATACCAATAAATTGTTATTAAACATAACATGCAAGAAAACATACCTACATAACGAATTCTAAATATTGTTTTTTTAAATTTTAACACCGAATGGCATTTCTTACCAGTCAACTCAAGTGATTATTATGTAGGCTGGTATAATCAGCCGGTATAATCAGTTTTTATACCAAAGTGCTACGAAAATATTAAAATTCGGAAGATTGAGTTTTAATCTACCTACCTACTTGTAACGTCAAGTTAAAACTTTTTGCATTTCCGTCCTCCAATCAACTTTTTGCTCCTTTCCGTATTTGTCCCGCTTGCAACATTTTAACGAAGAATACATACCCGTTACGGAACAAAGAAAAAATAGTTTAGAATTAATCCCAGACTAATTAGTAACACCTACGTATTCATTAAGTAAAAAATATCAAATAGACCAAATGTGTAAGGGGTTGGTTATTATTATCAGAAATAGTTTCTAGTCGAGAACTTTAGACCCAACAACGTCGCTTAGAAACAGTTGTGAAAAGTAAAATAAGAAATTCCTCGTGAAAAATCAAGAAAAAGTTTTATAACATATGACTTAGTTATATGTTTTAGAGTAGGTATGTAGAGCATGTGAAAACTTACGTTATCTTTGAATATCACAAAAGATAAGAGGTGGGCAAAGGAGTGTAGTACACTCCCACGTTTCATCAGTTATACCTAAGTCCCATCATGGAATAGGTGTGTCATACGTCGGCCACAAATCTAGACTCTACACTTCAGAAATTTCAAGATAGAAAAACCCTATAAGTGTCTGAACCTGAATCGAACCCAGGACCTCCCTCAGATCCCTCTTTTATACTAACTTCTAAAATAGCGAAATTAGAAAGGTAGATTACTTATATGATACATAACTATCAGGTACATTTTTATACAAACGAAGTTGTCAGCATCTTTTACCAAAAGATAATACAACTGAAAATAATAAGTAGTAGATATTAATGCCGTTTTCATCTGTGATGTAAGTTAATCTATAAACATAACAAGTCCGTTATGTTTGTTAACATTGTCCAGACTACCCGGCATCGGCGTCGTTATGAAGGAGTGCTAGATAAATAAATTAAATATTTATATTGTTAGAGTAAGGCACGATCTGGCGGGTCTGCTGGCCGTGGGATCGGCGGCAATCCGGGGTCCGATTGCGTCAAGGATATTTTTAACCAGCCGACGGAATGACGCGACGACATAAAAACTAACAAGCAAGGGTGGCGCCGAACGTTCCCGCCTAGGTCAGCGCCAGTGAAGGTATTTTTGATTTTAGATTTTGTCTGTTCAATGGAATGCATACCTACTGATAATGGCAAACCAATGACTATTTAGCCCTAGTATTTAGTCAGAGAATAAAGAGGTATGTATGTTATAAGTACCTAATTTCGTTTTAAAACGTGCATTCATAACCGCATCCGATAGCCTGCAGGATGCGATCTCACTGGTGCGATTAGTTATGGCGACCGATTTCTCGTATATACCTGTCTATGTATAAGCCGTATATACAAGCTCATGGGATGATGGACCAGATAAACTGTAGACGATCAACAGGGCATGGATATATCGCCGTCTTTGTCTGTCGCGTTAAGTCAGTGGGAGGCGGTGCCGGGCGGGAGGCGCAACGAAGGCGACGCGCGGTGGAAATGGTTATTTTTTGTATCTTGTCAATGAAGGGACGGGTAGGGGCGGGCGCGTCGCAGGACTCGCTTCAGTCAGTCTAAGGCGGCAAGCGTTCGCGGTCCTCACGCGCAAATGTTGCACGATAACGCGGCATTCACTCCGTCCCCAATCGGTTTTCGAACTATGAGTTACGAGAGCTATGAAAACAGAGTGTTAATCAAACGCGAAAACCCCGAATGTCCTGATGAGGACGAACACTACTACGGTTACACGCCGGTGGAAGTGAAACGAGACAGTGCAGAGATGCAAGTTTTCGCGCCAACATCGCCCACCCGACTCATGGATCTCAGCAACTCAGAACGGCCATCACAGATGCAGCAGGCATGGCCCACTAACGTAACGTACGACAACGAGGACCGCACGTATCAGCAGTCCCAATACCAGTATGACCAAATGTACATCGCCGACCAACAACGTCAGAAACAATTTTCGCGCGCATTCTACTTCGACGATTCCAACTCCCAAGATAGGGTCGAAAATTTCTACGACACCAACGAAACTCCCAAACTAAACGAACCGGTCTACCGATCCTCGACTGAGGAGAGAAGCGATGAAAACGAAGAACAGAGAAGGTCGAGGAAGCGGGCTTCCAAATCGTCACGAAAAAAAACCCAGTCGTTCGAAGAGATGCAGCTACAAAGAGTGCTGGCTAATGTGAGAGAAAGACAGAGAACGCAAAGCTTAAACGAGGCTTTCGCGAGTTTGCGTCAGATCATTCCGTCGCTACCGAGCGACAAGCTTTCGAAGATACAAACGCTGCAATTGGCTACGCAATATATAGAGTTCTTGTACCAGATTCTGTCAAATGGAGAGTCGGCAGCCAGCAGCGACGGTGGCAGCGACGCAGGCAGCGAGCACGGCAAGTACCTTGCGCAAGACAAGTTGAGTTACGCCTTCTCCGTGTGGCGGATGGAGGGAGAATGGACTAACGGCCAAACGTGATATAAAAGACCGTTCTTTATTTAAAAAGACGATTAAATTCCATTATATTATAGCAGTTCATGAATGAATATAGATTTATATATAGATCGTGTAAGTTAAGAGTTTTTAAAAATGTGATAGTTAAACTTCGGTACCAAAAAATCAATTATTAAGTGTATATTTTTAAAGAGTAATTTGATGTAGCTTTAAGGTGATTTTTGATATAAATGTTACACTGTGTACACAGTTATATAAATATTTAGTAATAATTACAATTACAGTGTATAAATGAAAATTAAAAAAAAATTGTAATTCGGTACCTATATGAAAAATTTGTCATACCATTTTCGATTCTTTGGAAGTTAAAAAATTGGATTTTATTGTGTATGACCGCATTAAAAAATAAAAAAATTGTGTATTTCTGCAAATTAATTTATTAACTAGATAACTTTACAAATTTATTTGATTTAAGTAAACAGTATAATGATAATAAAAAAGTTAAACAATAAAAACGGATTTTTCTTAAACATTCTTATCATTATATTAACAGGCCACGTATTTTAACCTCACAATGTAATTATGTACTATACTTTATATATCCATTGGATCGTGAAAATATGCTATATATTATATCGAAGACAAAACTTACATAGTATATTAAAAAAGATATTAAAACAGATGGCGCTGTACAGCAAATTAACATTAGCATGTCGGTGACTGTCGCCGTCGCGAACCCGTAAGTTTATCCCCTACCGAAAAGTGCTCAACGCGGCTAAAGTTGGCACTTCAAAAAAAATTGTATATTTTTAAACTTTTTATTTCTTCACATGTTTTTTAATTAATATAAATCAATGATAATAGGTAAAATTATTCCCGCTCATTATATTTAATCCAATCATTATATCACGCGGCTTCTGTTGACCGGCAAACTTTGAACAAAGGGCCCAAACTCTATAAAATCACTAGAGTCGCCCATAAAAGCGCTTTAGTAGTGAAGACTGATAGGTGCTTTTATAATCTATCGCAGTACGGAACGATACGATTTATCTTTAACACCGATTTACGATTTATATGGGGTTGTGGAAAGCTTATAATATTTACATAATGTCTTGGAGGTTTTATACCATATTTGTGGTGGAATTGATAGCTATTTTACTATGTCTATTCTATTAGGGTGTAATTAGTAATCAAGACAAATGTTTGCATGATGAACACCAATAATTGCATTTGGGTGTCAAATTATGTCTTTAAAAAACATTATTAATCATTATTATCAACCAAGGGCTGTTCATAAGGTCTTGCACAGTTCCACTGTTGGGCGTGGCAATGAGGAATGAGTTATTAAAGCTGTCATTATTATTATTATTTAGACATAAAAACTCAATAGGCTAGTCACTCTACTCATTCTTGTGCGTACGTGCGTACAATACACTACTAAACAAACAACATTACTATTACATATTATTAATAGATAGAAGTAATAAAAAAAAGTAATAATTTTTTTTCATTTTAATATTTTTTTTTATTGCTTATTAATTTAAATTTAATAGGAAATCGATGCAACAGCATGTTATACTTTGGAGGTATATGACAATTTAACTCTCCATAAAGGACCGTATGTTGGCCGATTCCGTCGTGTCGTATTAGTAGTATCGCGACGTGTCGTGTCGTACTACGTAAATGATAAAAGCGTGTATTAACATAGTATTATCAAATAGAATCTATTTATATTGTCAGGTTTGGCAAATCTCTTTGAGTAGATTATAGTTCTTTGTCTATGGAATGGGGCATAATTAATACTTTTATTTTTCGAGAAAGGTGATACGAGAGAAAACAACCCGACACGGTTACTGGAAGACCCCTTTATAATAATTGAACAATTTTAAAATTTCTTAATTAAGATAAAAAAAAGGAAGAATACGAAGAGCATTTAATTTGAAAATCGTTTTTACAAAATGAATACTTTTGCGGGTTGTTAAGTTCCCCTAATACAACCATTATATCGATTAACAGTAGAACTGATCTAATTTTAAATTTAAAAAATTAATTCAACAGAAACCAAGAGTAATACTTTCAAATTAATTATTAGTCATATCAATAGAATTACACGGTAATTATCAAACTGATATGACTTTTATTAATATTAAAATAAAACAATGATGGCAGTATTGAAAACTAAAAAATACGACGATATCAATTAGATGTTTACAGGATGTTTGCATTAAATAAAGAAATGTAATAAAAACTAGCATATGGGCATTGTAGGGGTCACTTTAAATTTCAAAAGATTGAACATAATCTAATACGTTATGTCAGTGCAAGAATTTTATGAATACGCTTTAGACCTAAAAAATCAGTCAACATTTTCACATAATCATTTTATTTTATACTGTACATGATATATCCGAAATAGGTTAATTTCACACACACTAGACCTTATTTTTATGTGATTGACTCGATCTTTAAAATTGTTAAATCCATCGTTAGAACGATCGTTAATAATAATAATAATTAGAATTTAGTCATTATAAATTATTTATGTTCCATTTTTTACATTTTTTTTTATAAAAACGCTTTTTTTTCTGTGGAGTTGATTAGGCTGTATACTTTTATAATACATTTTATACCTTAAATATACAAACATATACACTGCATAATATGGGTACATATAAATAAACCTGATCTCTGTAAGATATACAGTTATATACAAATACAACTTACATTTTCAAATTGTGCAAATCTTGTATAGAAAAATATCACTACATTACGACTTCGATTGTTAAAAGTTAGTTAACAAAGTTACATTACAGCAATACAGGATGCTCCATAAAGATGTATAATATAAATCTTTTTAATTTAAATCGAATTTTGACAAATTTTATAAGGAATTTATTTAGTACTAACAATAAGATATAAAAAGGTAATTTTTATTATTAGAGGTATTTTAGAAAGAAACATTACCCAAAAATTCAGCAACATTAGAGAATAAATCGAATCGAAAAATCGAAAATTGTGAATAGGATATAGTCTTTATAAGAAGTATATGTGTATGACAATTTTTATAGAACATATAATAATAAAATACAGCCTGAGCCGAAAGTATTAGAGACCCCATGGAACACCTGCAACTCATTAACAGTTCAAAATTAACTAATCTGTTCAACAATAGCCATTGCGGCAATACTAAACGTTAATTTTAAACAATAGAGTATTTTGAGGCGTCTTTGAACACCTGGCCCGTAACACGTTCGATATGAGATTTTTGAGAAATATTGCAATCTGTTAGTCTTCTTTTGATTTTCGTTATGTTAAACAGATGTGGTATTTTTTCGGGAAGTGAGACAGTTTATTGTACGAATTGCCAGTAATAAAATGAGGTTCGCATCGAATAACTAATGAAAATCCAGGTTTCACATGAAGCAAACAAAACTTTACTAGAAGTGACGGTAGTCTATCATGTAATAAAAAATGTAAAATTCTAATGACACATTACCCAATGTCACAAATGGACAATGACGGTGCGTTGGTTTAATACACAATAAAAGTTTCCTGCTAGACCAATAGCCACAATCGGCCTATCTTGAACTATTAGGCTATAGGTACTTGAAGGGCAAGATGCAGAAGCACAGCGTAATATCCGAAAAAGCGTTTAAAAAACCTGTCCCAAAGACTCTATATATTATGGCAGTAACTGAAATTAATGGTTGAGGTTGAAGGGTTGAGCAAATTATATGAATCAGTTTCCGCCGCGGCCGCGATGCAAACGGCGGGAGTTCACGATGAAGGACCTCGTACAGGTCCGAAACTAGTCAGGTTATCACGAAAAACGTACGTGCCTAGCCGGTACACATATAATCATATAATCAAATATATGAATGTCAATTACTTAAGGCAATTTAATCCCTCCAAACTTATATAATCTAGTAAATTGTCAGGCGTGTAATACTTTTGGCTAAGGATTGAAATACATATTATATGTCAGCGATGAATTCATGAAACGCGCGTTTTAAAACGGCGCGTTCGAAACTCCCAATGTGTGACAGTTGAAACATTCCATTTTCAAATTTGACATTTGCCGTTAGCTGGTTTTAATGAAATTAACCGTTATAAGTTATTAACGTTCTAAATTAAATTAATTTAAATTACTTATAGGTATTGTTAAACTTGGCCGTTATTTATATGTATAGTGTTGAGAATGACTTGTGTTTAACAAACAACATACCTACATACATAAATGCAAAACACTTTAGATCTAATAAACATTATTGTCTGGCATGTTGAGAGATTAGACGACATTATTAATATCCAGTTCCATGAAACATCCATTACCATTACCGTCAAGATATATAACAAGTGTCGATACATTAAACAACCCAATGCAGTTTATGCTTAAAATTAAACGATTAAATTCAATAATACACAGTATGTATTAGCGGGTGTTAAGGAATTATCAGTTCGTCTGCGTTTATTTCAAGTTCGTTTATCTGGAAAAGAGATAATAGCGTAACCAAAAAATACAGGCAAATACAGGCATCGGCAAAGATACAGGGATATTTGGCAATCGGTGTTTTCTACTTACCCTGTAAGTGACCTGGCGTGATAATACAACAATAATATTTAATACCATTATTCATAGTGTTACTATGACGTCAGGCATGGTCCCTTACGCGGAAGATAAAGTGATTAATTCAATTTCAAATCTAAAAATTAGAAGGATTAAGGCCATCGTCGAAAACACTGGACAAATGTGGGCTGGCACAAATTCTGTTTTATGCTATATGTATCTATTTATAATTTTACAATTAAGATGGTGTGAAATGTAAATTTTTATTAGCAACAATTCAATTTGATGGTTAATTTAAGAATCGACTGCTTGTTTTGACTGGTTCTTTCATAATGATCCATTTTAA
>DWME01009913.1:0-10581 GCA_018244795.1 Parelbella ahira ahira | reverse complement strand
GCTTGATGTTGGCAATGCAATACCCTGAAAAATTTTAAGCAGATTCTTTTTATATTTCATTAATAGAAATAAGATTCTTTGAATTTTTCAATATGTTATAATTTTATAACTACAATAATCAGAAGAGTAACAATTTTGCCATTTGCTAATATCTCTTCAAGTTTAAAAACCACAGGTATGTTAACTTATTATCTATTTTAAAAATCAAATTTACTTTTACATTTCAATAAGGTATTAAAATATAAATTAAAATTAACATTAATTAACTGGTAACATAATGTAAAGTTATGACTATTTAATTATAACTGTACTTGCTTGCTATATAATTGTTAGCAAACTAAAGATACATTAAAATTTGTAACATCTGCAGTACGTACCTATTCTGTGCAAATATTTCCCTCTATGCATGTTCAGTTACAATAGTACTTTTACCACTTATAGTTAGAAGGCTCTATTATCTCTAGTGGATACTGAATAAGTAAATAAAAAAATAAAGATGGAATAAAGTGTAATGCAGTAAATGAAAATAATTACCTTCTCCATTAATCTTACTGGAAGTGGCAGAGATGAAGAACTGACAGTTGTCAATTTTTGCATCTTATTTCTGTGGTAAACTACTAAAAAAATAAAACACAATGAATAGACATGCACTACCATAAAACTAAACAGATTACGTGACGTCAGCAAGTGATAACTTGTACTGGAAACCAATAGATATAAATCCTATGATTGTGTTAAATAATAAAAAGTAAATAAACAAAACATGATTAACAAACAACTGTTTTGAGATTTCATTGATGTCTTACTACAAGTCAGCTGGTGCCTTAACATGACTATGATAAATATACAGCCCATTTTAATGCTTGAATTGGCACGCTAAGCAGTCAGTCCTAGAAGTTATTGCTAAATAATACGGATGTATAACAAAATCTACAGTGAAGCTTTGCCATTTATATATTTCTCACGGGAGTAACATTGACCATAGATAACCAGTAAGTAAATAGTACTGATTTTGAATTAAATAGCAAAACTTTAAGGAAAATCGATACACAATTCTATACTTACTATCATTCTTATCGCTTATTCTCTCTTTCACACCATTACTGCTATCCTGCTTGTTCAGCAGCTTATGAAATCTGCTATCGACTACCGGTGCGAGACAGCGTAATGCTGGGATGTGTTTCATACGATAAAATAGGATGAATAATTCTTCTACACGATGATTCAACTGACCCCATCTCGTAAATAGCTGGTTTGTCGGTGATATTGCTTGACGGCGAGCCACTTGTTCTATTTCCTGGAAAATTTAATAGCACACAAATAGTTCAGGGTAGCCCCATTAGTTATGATCATAAATAATTTGTAAATTTCCCGTTATTATCAGCCGTGCATTTGGTATGAATTTAGTTGAAGGTACAAAGAAGTAAGATAACGAAGTAGTATTGCTAACAAAGGATCTATTTGTGGATATATGTCACTAAAATCATTTTGTAAAATTTCATTGATATACCAAAAGGAAAATATCAACATATTTGGCAACATTACCTTTCTTGTCCATTTACTGTTGTAAACGGGTTTATCTCATAATGGCATTGATACACCATAAGGGAAGATATCAACATATTTGGCAACATCAACTTTTTTGTCCATTTACTGTTGGAAACGGGTTTATCTCATTTTGGCATAGATAAGTGAAAGCACTCTCTAAGGAAACAGTAGAAAGTATAATGTTTCTACGATATTGCGACCTCGCTAAATAGCATAATTTTATCGTACGATATTTACATCGTAGTTTCATTGTGAATTCCTACATGCATTACGCCTAAACTGCACCATTTCTGACTAAACAAAAACTCTATATTAATATTGAAATATTTTTAACATGTCTTAAATGTCTTGAATTGGCATGTATTTAATGTTATTTCTACTGATATTCAATAATATACTTAAATACATATGGTTAGAAGTTTTAGTGTTAAATCGCACGCTTAATAGTAATGTTAGTGACAATCTGTAGAGTTCAAACGTAGAAGTGTTAGTGTAAAATTGCACGCTTTATAGTAACAACCTATAGAACCTACTTTTACATAAGATCATTGATGTTTATCGCGTTCTGGCTTCGTATTTACGGCCGTAACGCGAAAAATTATAGAAATTATGTTGCTGATTTTATCGAAGGACGTATAATGTCGATACATATGACATAAAACGGTAATATATTTTTCACCTATGATATCGTTTAATATACACAAACGAGTAATAATTAGGAAAATGGTTCAAGCGATATTAAGAAAAGACTCTAATTACAAGTTCTCATGACCTCTAAGCAGCAAAACGAACACCATAATATCAATGTTGGTAAACTATGGTTTTGTGCAATGAGTACCGGAACATTGCCAGCAGTAGGTAGCCGTCGTGCCCGTGTCTTTGGTGGCGCGAGTGGCTACCACTCGTATACGTGTCCAACAAAAAGAAACAAAAAAATTGTGTTTGAAAATTCTAATATTGCACGATTAAAATGGTCATTTGCCAGAGTAATAAAAAATGTTTATTTTCAATTACTTTATTTTAAGAATAATTCCAAAAATGTGTTCGTAAAATACTATCTGCTTTAAAATCTTTAGTAGGTAACTAAACTTTGAATGCCTTGAGCGGTGAGGTACGCTTTACGTATGGTTCATTTGTCCGGAACCTAAGTTTGTATCGGTCCGATACTCGAACGGAGTCCTGAATTAACCGCCACAACTGATTTCGTTTTAGTAGGATATGTTTTATAACAGTTATCTCTATAATACGTCCACGTTTCAGCAATTAAATGACGCAATGACGCAAGGGATAATACGTGCAACATATGTACGTAAGCATGGTAACAAAAACATATGTGGGATATCCCTTAATTCTAGGATAATAAAACTAAGGAAATCATGAATTACTCGTTTTTACCATGTAACACAAAATTACCTAATATCCAGTATTCCTCTTACCATGTATTTGAATCTAATGTTTTTAATAAATAAAATTTATTTAATTAGAATTAAAGTACATCACATAATTTTATAAGAAAACTGCAAAAATGTAAAGTCGGAAGAGACAGAGCAGATACACATTCTCTGATAAGATTGAGGCAGTCATTATTGCAGCAGCAGTTAACAGTATTGGTATATATAATATATCGGTTTTTTATGGAGTCCTATACAGTACTAAAAAGCATCCAACAGGAAAATAGCCACATTGTCCATATTTATCATATTCATTCAAAAATTCCTTTCTACAATTAGTTGGAATGTAAAATGTTTGAACATGCTGAGCAAGATAAATATGTAAGTAACTTGTATTATTTATTATTATATTATGTAAGATGGCCTCGTTGGTCGAGCAGTTGCAAGCATGACTGCCGACCGGGAGGTCCTGAGTTCAAACCCCGGGTTGGGTGCTATTGGATTTTTCTAATTTAGAATTTCTAGTAGTAACTCGGAGTCTGGAATTGTGCCCGGTGTATAGCAATAGGCTTACCACCTATTCCATGGAACTTAAACATAACTGGTGAAACATGGGAGTGTACTACACTCCTCTGCCTACCCCTTCAGAGATTAGAGGCGTGATGTTACGTTTTGTATTATTTTTACTTCCATTTCTACGAAATGTATGTCTAGTTATAAAATATGGGCCCAAAGAAGACATGTTAAATAGTTGAGAGAGAGAAAGAAGGCATGTTAAACTTGACTGTTATTATCAAGTACATTGGTTAGTAATATTTTCATACGGATGTCAAAGCGTATATTATTTTTTTCTCACAATTTAAAGAAAGATAAAGGAAAAGGTCATTCATCCACATGTTTGCCTTACGTGTTAAAATAAATGAGAATTCTTTAAAGCACAATATCTTATCTTAAACGTTGTAATAAACATAACACGCAGATGGAGTCAATTTTTTTAAATTATGTGAACCAAAATACATAACTATGAAGATGCATATCCAAATAAAAAACATATTGACGTAAACGAATAAGAATTCGTGTGATGTAACGATGGGAAAGCCATAGCATAATTAATGTATGACTTACGCTCTCGGGAAATTCCAGTCTTGACCAAAAAGTATCAAATAAACATACATATTATAAAATGTTACTTACGTTGACATCAAAAGGTGTATATTTCATATGAACACCAGCTAGTTCTTTCCAATCATCGTCGTTATCGAGCAGCCTACACAATTCCTTATTTATGTCATACGGTAATTCGTAAATGTACATTTTTATTTTGTGGAGTACAAAATACACACCTTTCCAAGTTTCATCGCTATACAAATATGATGTTTGACGTTCTACAAGTCGTTTTTTGACAGTTGGCGTAAAATTTGACGTAAAACGTCTGATAATTAAATTGTCATTTGACATTTAAAAAATTGAACGTGACAACTGAACAAACTGACGTTTATATAAAACATTACCATTAAATTCCTTTCTTTTATTAATGGTTAACGCCATAGTCATAATTGCAATTAAATATTATTACTTTTTTGATGCCTGAGCAAGTTTTTAATATTACTTTTTATATCATAGCATCGAGATACATGTAGTATATTATGAAGCTAAAGAAAATAATTTACAAAAAATTTGTTATTTCGATAAATTAAGATTTCTACATAACGATGCAAAAATTTTTTTTCTTTTAAAATAGACATGTAAAACTGTCTTCTATTATATTTCGTTTTTTATTGGTAATCATCATTACAGGAAGCAGTACCGTTAAACAGAAGCAAGCTCAAAGCAAGAGCCACATTTGAATTGCATTTTTTTTAGCATTTTCGAATATATATAAAATAGCAAACAAACGTTTAGGTCACTTCGAATTTTTTTATCAGTACAGCTGAATACTAATCTGTATGAAATCACGAATGAAGGTAAGGTTTTCGACAGGCTCGACCGAATGTAAATAAAGTTATTTGTTAGACAAAATTTTCTTTTCGTGGTTATGTGTGCGTGGCTTGATGTTAGGCAACTAACTTTATTAAACTGTTAGTCCTGTAGCGAATGAGTTTGACTTTTGAGCCAGGAATCGGGAGTTTCATTTCTAACCGGGACAAAAATTTGTATGATAAAGTCAAGTAGGTATTTCGTAACTATAGGAGTAAAAAATATAGATGTGCATATGTGTTTATATTGTTTTTAGGTAGTCTGGTGCCATAGTACAGGATCTGTGTTACGGGATCTGACGGCAATGTATGGAGATATCACAACATATTTTTAAAATATCTAATTTTTATCTAAATTTAAATTAATAGTCTTATCCGGATTATTAAGCTAATTTTCTAAACACATACAGATGCCAACTACCCATTTATTACCTATCTAAAATCTGTTATATCTCGTAATGACTTTAATATTGGATTTTAAATTAAATATTTGTTTCGGTCATTATTACATCAACGACATAATATCGTTATCGAAAGAATAATAAATGTCTTAATTTTTTTATATAAGAAATAAATGTTTCAATGATATCGTCATGTGATGTAAAACATACGTTTATTTTTAAACTAGGTACCTTCGGGGTACAATTTCTTATATAAAAAAGGACTTCTATAGATTAAAATGTAAAAAAATGATCACGCTCACGTTTCACCAGTTACGGTTTACGTCCCGTGTAACAGATGGTGAGCTAAGTTTTTTGAGCAGATCCTCAAGGAATGGAACACTCTGCCAGTGTGTTTACATATATGTACACATATAATCTAGTTTACATATACACATTACATATATAATCTAGAACTCTTAAAAGCAAGGTTTAATAGCATTTTAGGACAAATTTGTGGGTTGCAGTAGGCAGCATGGCAGCCAAAGGCTAGCTTATCATATAATAAAACAAAAGATACTAAAAGTAACTCTGCAATGATGTATGCTCTACAACTTTTTATTTAAGTACGGGGAATTGAACATTCTACATAATATGTTATATATTTTATTATACAAATATATTTTATTATATATATTTTATTTTAATATTTAATAACAGCATTAAATTTACAGTGATATTTATCAAATTTGTCCTAATATTTAATCTAGTTTTTCATATTGTGCCTAGCCAACAGGCAGGCTTAATATAAATGGTAGGTGATCATCGTCAGTTTGTAGTAAATATTTGTATGTTAAATTGGGCATCAATGTCTAATTATCATGATAAATTAATCATTGTGTTTTTGAAAGACCTTTATTAAACAATTATATCATTATCATTGTGTTAGCCTCCACAGATCCACTGCTGGACAAAGTCCTCTCCCGAATTGTGCCACAACATATTTTGGTCCTACGTTGATCTTATCCGGCCGCTAGTAGATAAATAACAAATAACACAATATAACAATATAATTAGTAATTACACAACAATTATTACGTGTTATCTAATTTGTTATCATATCATAACTATTTCCGTGGATTTATTTAACTTCGTTATCCAAGTGATTACCGTTTCATAAACATGTTTATATGTTTGATGTGTATTTTGAATGAATATTTACGATTACGTATGTCTGTTGCGCCAATTTAGGTTATTCCCATGATTGTTGTAGGTACCTAAACTTCTAAATTCACCGAATAACGAAAACCCATGTACAAAAATCAAACGTGAGGACAAGTACTAGAGGACAAACAATTATTAGGCATAATATAATGAATGAAGCAAAATATATTAAAGATATTATATATCTATTTATCTATGTTATAATTATGTATGTATGGTAAATTACAATACAGATATATGGCACTCGGTGCTCTCTGACTAGCCCGTGAAGACGTGGCGTGACGATATAAGTACAATAAATTAAAACGACATTTCTTTGAAATCCGCATCATAATGTTGTTCCAATATTCTTGTTTTAATTAGCTTTTTATACCAAAAAGCAGATTTTCTGGGCTTCCTCTTTCTGTTAGCATCGTCATAATCGACTTCGAAAAGCCCGAATTTGATTCTGTAAAATAAAATATCAACGCAATTTTATAATACCTATTAAGATTGTATTCGATTTCAATAGGGCTAAAATAGAAATATCATAATATCATATTATAATATCATAACATTTTAATTTTGTCCTGAATAGATGTCAGTTATTTGAAAGTGGATTATCAACAATATCAGCAAAACATCAGCCATAATATAAAAATCATACCTATATCGAATAGTAAGATTTGATGCTTGGATGTTAATCGAAAATTAATAAAAATCGTAAATTCTAAGCGCGGTTGCCGGGCGAGATTCTGAGTTCGATCACCGGATTGAGAATTACTGGGTCTTTCTAACTTGAAACTTGTATGGCAACAGGCTCACCCCGTATTTTATGATGGGACGTATAACACATAATATATCTGGTGAAACGCCGGAATAACGCCATTATTACCTATTCGATCGGTGACTACAGGCATGAGGTTTACATTTGTTATTCGAAAAAAACTTGTAGATACTACTCGTGCTAACGTACCTCGAACCGTAAGCCCACTCGAAGTTATCCATCAAACTCCACGCAGTATAGCCGATGACTTTACACTTGTCCTCTTCAATAGCATCCAACATCGCGTTAAGGTATTTTGTGTAATAGGCTATTCTCTTTTCGTCCGCCAGCCCTCCGTGAGTAGCGAAACCATTCTCAGTTATCATTATTGGAGGATTGTTGCACGTTTTCTTAACCCAATTCAAGGCTTTCCGCATACCGTCTGGAGCTACCTACGGGTAATTCCAATTAGTTGCTTCTTTATGTACGAATGGTGACATTTCGAAAATGTTTTTGCCACTGTCAACATCGAGAGGGGAGGCCACGAGAACGATATCCTATGCGCTGGCCAGACCAATTAAAACCATATTCGACAGAACAGCACACAAGACCATTTCACCACCGACTACTGATGCTAACGGCCATTACTTTCTTCAAAAATTGTGTTGCACCACGGCGACTTTAACTGGGATTTAATCATTTTGACTTAAAAAAAGACTTTTTAAAATGAATATAAAAGTATCAGGACTTAGGTATAAGACATGCAAGTTTAAACCTTAAAGTAGCACTAGCAAGATCGTGTTATGTTATTATAATTAGATAGCATGGACGGATATTTCAAAATTCATACAGTTACGTGAATGGCAGCGCTTTTTTCGTAATCCAAATATGAAGTAAATGCTCCGATGTCATCGTCGTACGAAGGTACAGGGTACATCCCTTTTTTAAATTTCTCTCTGGAGTAAAATTTTGAAGAATAGTGGTTGAAGCCGAAAAAATCGCTGGTACCTAAGAAAGTAAGTAAAAATACGTTATTCTCCACTGTTTGCATTTAATAGTTATTCAGTTATATGAAAGTACCTTGATGTGGTTAGAGAATTTGCTGTGCAATAGATTCGTGTTACTCCACAATATATTATTTAATTATAAAGCCGGCGTTTCATTCACGAACATAACATGTACTGTGTGTACCTTTAACGTATTCAATTTCTTCTGCTGTGAATTCAGGCAATCTACTTCTGACAAAGCCTTGAGCTGCACTTTTTTCTCCAACAATACGTACAACACTATCGGGGAAACCACCCTTGGATGAGAAAATTGGATGGCTGTAGAGGCCTACTTCAAAATCCATCGCGTCGTGCCCTGCTTGTACATCAGATGGAGAATCCGTAATACCTTCGCGGTAGTCTACTGCTATTGTTATTCCACAAGTGCCTAAAATTAATAATAACGCTATATTAGATGAGGCTTGAAGACTTCTTATTCTGAGAGGGGTGTCTTATAGTGGAAGGATCCAAAGGGTTGATGATGATGTTTAAAAAAAAGTTATGCCCAGTCACTAGGTGTGTCAAGACTATATGGAAGTTACATGAATATTAATATATATCAGTTTCCAGTGAGATAGTGTTATTGGAATTTGGATACAACGAATTTATGGTTAATTGCCTTGAAAAAGGATTTCAAGTTTTATTATTTCAAAGGATCTTAATCTCGTAAAATTAAATTCTGTTTTTTAAATATCTGTTATTCTTACCTTTCTGTTTCTCTCTGAACTCCTTGTCATAAACATGCCAAGCTCTAGCGTGTGCCATGACCACATGTTTGGCTGCCAAGTAGTCGCCGATTCCATGCGAATTTATGCCCGGAGCAAGTCTGGGCAATCCGTACCCATATATCGCTATTTGTTTCGGTTCATTTATTGTGAACCAAGTTTTTACACGATCCCCAAAGAGCTTATACATAGTTCTAACATAATCTTCAAACCAGTCCACGACAAGGGGATTAGCCCAGCCTCCTAAATCTTGAAGATTTTGCGGAAGATCCCAGTGATATAACGTCACAACTGGCTGAATACCATTCGCCAATAACTCTTTAATAATATTGTTATAATACATAAAGCCCGCTTTGCTTATTTTGTTTGGAAAACCCGTTGGCATGATTCTTGGCCAGGAAATAGAGAACCTATAGAAGTCAACGCCTAAGAATTTGAGCATTTTAATGTCTCTTTTGTAGAACTCATAAGATTTGCAGGCATCGTCGCCTGTCGTGTTATCTGCTATCTTTGATAGCTTATGTGAAAAATTGTCCCACATGCTGGGCGCTTTGTCTAAAAATTATAAACGAAATTTCATTTAGTAATTATATTTCATGTGAAACTAACACATTTAGTTATACACGTGTAACATCAAAAGTAAAAAATGACATCTTGTATGTAGTGAACATTATTTCATAAAGAACAATATTTTTATCATCATTATTTTTTTAAAACAATGGTATACATGATTTATATCAAGAGACATTTCTTTTCTATTTGCAAACGAGCTGGAATCAGTTAAAATTAACCATCACGACTTAGGGACACATGCCACCGGCTTTAAACATGGGAATAGGAATTTGATTATTAAATTCCGTAAATTCAGTTAACATATGTTGTTAGTGAGAATATTAATTAGTACTTAATTAGGCAACAGGACTACATGGAAGAGGCTGTTAGAAGGAATAAGGTTACTATAAGTTATATTGGATTGGATTGGATATATTATTCATTACCTCCTGCGTTCCAACCGCCTTCTATTTGATATGCAGCGGTAGCGACACCTATTGTCAAACCTTCTGGTAATCTCCTCATCTCTGTATGGCTGAAACGAATAAATAAGATTGTTTTAAAAATGACAATACCAAATAAAATTTTAATAGTATTGATTATCTACATAGGTACATATGTGGATAAAATACACGTATTTAAATATTTATAGCGGGAAAAACACAGAGGGGTCACCTAATGGTAAGAGGCCACTGTCGCCTATGAAAATTTGTAATAGGTAGGTACCTAAGAAAATGTCCAATAAAAATGTTTATTAAATAACAATAGGCAAAAATGACAATAGGCAACAATGAATTTTATTAAAATTATTGAAGCCGAAGTGTTCAATGGTAAGTAATAAATAATAAATCAGACAAAAACGTGAAGTTTATTGGAAAATGAAAGGTAAATAGAATAAAAAAATATATCTAAATATATAATACACTAGTCACAAAAATTAAGGGATATAAAAAAAATTCCAAATTTTTGGGTGATTTTCAACAAGCTGTAACTC
>DWME01009912.1:0-10582 GCA_018244795.1 Parelbella ahira ahira | reverse complement strand
GGCCTTAACCCTCTCAATATGAGAGGAGACCCATATTCCAACAGTGGAATGACAAATGGGTCGATTATTATTATATTCACACTTCTATACAGTAGTGGCAGTAAGGCTGTAAAAGATGCCACTTGAAATAAAAAGTCCTTCACGCTATTAACGTATGAATGAAAAGAGACCGAAGAACCCAACTCTCTACAAAGTAACTAACGACGTGACACGCCGCGCTGTCCAGCTGACGGATTGAAACCTCGGCCGCCGGCCGTCTATCCACCGCTCTCGCCAAATAAGCCAGCCTCGCGTATTTTGCAATATTCTATTCATATCTGTACGGAAATTCTAAAGCGCAATTAACATTCTTATGCACCTCGATATTCAGTCTACTATGCTCTGAACGTTCACGCGATTCTTATGTTTTACCTGTTCGCTATCATAAAGTGCATCTCGCGAGCCTACCCGCGTATTCCATTTACTGATACACAACGACACTGTGCCCCTCGCGTCGACAAACATTTCAAAGCCCTAGAGTTGGCCACCATTTTCCCCGTGTCACAAGTTTCCACCATACAATTCACAATATGAAGTGGAAAAGCAGACTAAATCGTGAATACGCCGCTGCACCACAATATTTAAATTGCACTTTAAACTTTTAGCGGTTGAAATGAAATTTGTTCCTCGCACTGTGTACATCCAGAAATAACTTCTATCATTTCTGTTATATCGAATCCAATCCTATCGTCCCGATGTTACGTTTCAAATTGCATATTACTCTTTGCGTTACTTACGTTATTTGATCAATTAGACAGAAGCGCGCTTCGCCAGAAATGGTGTTGCGCTGCAGCCCTGCCGTCTCGTTCTGGCGCGCGGCCGAACACGATCCGTGCTTCGTGCGTCTCTCTCTAGCAAAATTAGCCGTGCACGTGGACGTTTTAGTCAATAGAATATTTTGAGTACGTAATGTGCTGTTTACATCGCGGCAAGCCCGCCTACGCCGGCCTACGCTCGAGTGTGGGAATGCCTTAAACGTTCATAGTAAAGAAGTGTAATAATGGACTATGACTCAACCGATTTGGCGAAGTTTTGTGGTTCTGGCTTCAGTCGCTAAATAACGTATTTACCTCTGTTGTTTTATACTTATGGGAATGACTGTGAATGCTACATTCCAATACGATAAGTAACCAAATGTGATTCTGTTTCATTAGTTTATTTAAATTACTGATAATTAAATATGTGATTTGACATATCTATTATTGTTACAGATTTTATGAACTGGATTTCTTTTTTTTTCATATTAATTACAGAATATCGTCATAGTAGTACCTACTTCTATCTTTAATGAGCACAAAGCGGCTCGGCTATCAGCAAGTTTATACTCGTGGGACAACTGTAATGTAAAAGATTTAGGAGCAGAGCGCTCATCCTGTCGTTAGACCCTATCTTAAGAACAATTAGCTGCAGGACTCAAAAGGTGATTCACAAAGCCCAATGCAGAAATGCCTGGAGAGCCCATACCTGCCAGGCATTTTGTTGTGGTCACAACCATAGAAAGTGAGTACCCCATTAAGAAAAAGAACTTATGTATTTACAGTAGAAGAGAATGGAAATGCTGTCGCTGAGCGACAGATTGGGGCCAGTAACCAGTCTGATCACTGAGGGTTTCGAGGGTCATAGGATTTAGTGACCCTAATCTACTTTAAAACAACTGTTAGTAGGTACTGTGCACAATATTGTACAAGAACATAGAATAATTTTGAACAGTGCCCGAAATTTTTGATACCTAATTATTTTTGTCTATGCATAGAGATTATTCTTGACTTCATTAATCGACGATAATACACAATATATATATATTTATTTATATCCATATTATTATTATCTTAATACACAATATCTAATATGACTATATACTTATTATTTATTTATCATTCTCAATATGAATGTCCGCCGGGAGCCTGCCTCCGCCGGCAGACCCCCACGCCTCGCGTCGGCTCGCAGCGCTGCCCACTGTGGATCACATAAGACTCGATGTTTTTATACTTCGCATAACATCATAGCACATCGTTCTTTGAGCGGCACCGACCCTCTAGCACTATGAGCTGCGACGGATGCACGTAAATTTTGGACTAGTGACATAAAAGCTACCTATAACATATTATAATTTTAGCATGTGTGCTCATGTTGGAGGTACACCGCTCTTCTGTTACGATACCTGGGACCTGTACCATGGCGTGCTTCCAAATTAAGGCTTAAACATTACATAGCCTCGGCGTTTCAGTGCACCCCTTACGTTATAACACCGCCGTGCAGCAGTCGGCGGCTGCGGTCCGTGGTTACGGTAAGCGTGCCAGTCGCTGCTTTATAATTTCGTTGTCTGTACTGGAGTTCATGAAACTTATGCGTAAGAAACATTAGCCGTAAAGCACGGCACGACCAGCGCTGTGCTCATGACGAGCTTGGCGTTATTTATAAGCATAGTATGTGGAGCAACTCGCGCCGCGCCGCCGCTCACGGGCGGAGATATTTACAAGTCGTTATTCCAATATACCCTGTTAAGTAAACGCTGTAAAATATACAGCCCATTAAGAGTTACGCAGACGTTTCTAAGGGACACCAGTTGTGCACTTAGCGGAATCTGCCTAGGTTCGTAGCATTATGCCCTGTTTCTGTCGCCTGATAACAACGATAGTCTTCCTACAATCCAAAACCTTTTAGCGCAGTCGATCTTGTAATATTAAGAATCGCAAGCTTGACGAGCTAATTCTGATCTAGAATCTGGTCTAGAGTCCAGCTTGTGAAAAAGCAGTAATTAATCAACACAAACGATATCCATAACGTGACAACAGACAGTCCGTCGGAGGCAGCCACCCCTGGCAGGAATGAATTTGAAACTCTAAAACCATAAATGTCCACTTGCGTTGCTTAATGTGCTGGGTCGTGTGGCCAAAATGTCACCCCGTTGCAACGGCAGACCGTCAATGCTAAGCTCTATATTGTTTGTGTAAACAGTAGCTCGTGGGAACTCTCTCCCCGCCGCGTGTCGCCGTCCGCCGGCGCGACCGGCCTCACCGCTCGCCGCTGGTATGAGACGATAGATTGCTAGAGAAGCACGACAGACGAAATAAAGAAGTGATGACGTTGCTGACACTCCTAACCAGGATATTCGCAGTTTCATTTCAAACGACGCAAACAGATAGGATCAATAACTTGTATATTACTACTATTACTTAAGGCTACATACGATCTGCTAAGCCCCAAGCGAGTGAGTCCCGAAAGCCCGAGGCAACGATCTTCATCGAGGGATTTCTACTGATGAACCATCCTGCTAGTTTATTGTGAATAGAGACGAATCATGTGAGACGTAATATAATTGTAAGTCCACTCCTTTACCTGTAATGATAAGTTAACACTTCAAGTAGGTATGGAAGAACATACTTTCAGCTATTCTTGACATTATTCAAATGTAATACTATGTAAGTATTTGGTATGATTTTTTTATCCGGCACATAAAATAATATAAATATAATTGATAAAAACGTTAGCGTAATAAAAAACAAATTTTTCAACTTTCATAAAGCTAGCCTTCTAGCTTTAGCTAGCCTTCTGGTCTTGAATAGTTATAAAAGTGCGCCCTTACCCTTTTGAAGCTATGTTAAATAAAAAAGGAGACAACATTATTAAGCTATGATTTATAGCGTAATAGAGTAATGAATGCGACGAGAAATTGAAAACACAAGATAATTCTATCGCCGGCAATTAGCAGAAAGTTCATGATTGGAACCGCTTTGCCCCGCGCAGACGATCTAGTGATTGTGTCCACAGCAGCGTGTAGCGTAGTGCGATGTCAGATACACAAGCCATTGTCAGTCGTACGCCAGTGCGATAGAGGCGCACGCGGGCCGCAGAGGGCGAGCTGGGCGCGGAACGAGTAAAACTAATAAAATCAATCTGTCAACTGTATAAAGCCAGTCGCGTGCCGCGCGCCTCCCAAAAGAGCAACAATGACCAATTAATGTAGCAAACGAGTCGTAAAGATATTATCACGCTATTGCGAGAGGGTGGGCAGCGGCGGCAATAAAGGGCAAATTAAGTACTCCCTCCGCCGCAGTGGCAGTGATTCCCAAGGATTAATAGTGAGGCGTATGTGGTACACTTGGCACCATCTTTTGGTATTAACTTGGCGCAACCGGCGATCGGATTAGCGTAAAAATATGATGATTAGTTGTATGCTGTCTCCTTTGATTGAGTTCATTCGCAGCCACTCAATAATACAACACTTGGACCGATAACCATACTTAAAAAAAAAAAATTAACGAGTGTCGAAGACTGCACGAGACTCAGGAACCACAGACCACGCCTTGGTTCTGGTTCGTGTTTGCTCGTGAGGTGTGCTCTGCAGCTTGCGCCACCTGTACAGACTACAGCTTAGATAAAAGTGCTTTCCTCATCATGCACAGCTGTCACCGCCTGCAACTGTTTTGACTTCAATGTACAATTTATAAATGCAGACGTACACTGTTCCCCAGTGTACAGATGAGTCAATTAGCGGCGCGCAGACGCCGGCACGTGCCGCTGGGCTCGGCCCTGCGCTGCCGCCGGCGCACCGCTCATATTAATTAACCACTTTTGTACACTGTTGCTTTTCATAAGATCACGACATGAAAAACAATGTTAATACAACTTATATGTAAAGTGGCATCTAAACTTGTATTAACATCGTACCATTCCTTAGTAAATGTTCAACGGTGAGCTCAAGAGATGGTAATTTACGGAAAATTACTTGGAAATAAAAGACAAAAACAACTGGGACATCTTAGACGAGGCAGGTTTACAAATGAAACAGACAACAAAAGTTAAAGGGAATTGATTTTCGTTGGGAAAAATCTCATTTCACGGAGCACACGCAAAACAAGAAAGTAAAAATCTTTAGGTTTGTTAAAAATAACACGATTATGTGTAAATTGATAATAACAAAATTAATGGCATCTTAAAATTACAAGCTGCGAAAACATCGCGGACTGTCCAATAATGCAGAGTTAATCAGGACAAGACAACGAGGCGAAAATGGCAGCTACCCCCAGCAGCACCATCGCCGGCTACAACTGCGCGGAGCCGACGCGTCGCGCCCGCCCCCGTCGCCCGCCGCGCGCCCGCACTCGCTCCTAGCCGAACGAGAGTCAGGATTAACCCGTATCACGAAACGTTTACAAAGCGTTAGGGTGGATACATAAGCGCATGGCAACTTGTTTTTTGCGAGTCCATTTGGACCAATTAAGGGGATGAGCTTGTACTGCCAATTGAACGTGTCAAAGAGATTAATATTGAAATATTGGCGACGCCGGTGAAGCGATGACGTGCACTACGTGACATGCGATACGTCGGTGCGCCTGCTGTAGGGTGTCCTGGTGCACAGTTAGTTGCAGGTGCAGCAGTCAAAGGGAAAATTGGGTATCAGGTTTAAATACTGGTTGTTACTGTTGTCTCGACTGAGGTCAGTGGGTACTGAACTTCACTGTGGACGGACAGCCCGCGGCGCCCACACGTCCCACGTCGTCGGCGGGGCGGAGGTATGTTTGTCTGGAATTAATGATTTTCCGTGGCCCGGAAGGTGAGGTATAACTTGCGCTGTTAATGTACAGGGCTGGTGTGACCAGTAGCAACAAATTGGTTTTCTTCGCGGAACATGCCTAAAATACACGTGAGAGTATCTATTAAGCGACATGTGGTATAAATAGTAGGCAAGTTCACTGCCGGCGCACCGCGCCGTCCCGCTGTGCGGTGGCACTCGTGCACTTGGACAGATACTGAGGAGTAGCCACGCTGACACGCGTTGCTAGGTATAGATAAAACTTTTATGCACCGTGTATAAATAGGAGCCGCCTTAAGAGGTAATAAACATTTTCAGGTATCAATAAAATACAAATATACCCTCCTAGTTTTGGAGCAAGTGAATGCGACTTGAGTTTATAGTGTATTTCATTGGGAAACGAAGGTGGCTATAATGTCGCTCCGTTGCCGTGCTGTACTTGGTGGCGCGCGGCTGCGGCTACACGGTCCTCATTCTGTGTTGGCTCTCTATTTATATCGCACTAGCTGATCCCCGCGGGGTCATTCGCGTGGAACACTATTTTCAATAAAATCTGATACGGCGTGTTACCAGTGTGCGTTGTGTACAGCCACTCGTTTGTAGACTAATGTTATAAAAATCTATAAATGCTCTAAAAAGAAAAAATAAATTTTGAATCAAACCAAATCCATGAATTTATTGAATTATACAATTTATATGATAAAAAGATTTGTAGTAGTAGTGCAGTAGTTAGTATTGTACCTACAATCAACACGAATCTCTCGCCTAAACGGTCTGAGCCGTTCCGCGGGCAGCGGATGAAATCAGACAAAATAGACAAGCAACTGATACTTTGCTCCAGGCAAAGTAGTCATACAGTTTGTGACTCAGAAGTTAAACTATGATTTATTTCAAATTTCATGTACCACTGGCGCCATCTATTGTACGGCAACGAAAAGTGCAAAACATATAATACAATTAGCTGAAAATGTCAGCATCGGTTCCCTTGCGATTCGAAATTCGACATCTCATTAAGAGACCTGGGTTCCAATGTTCTCATGAATATATGCCAACTAAAACACGTGTTTACGAAATTACAGTAACCTTCTAAGCGGTTGAATCAATATTGATGAGGTTGCCGCTCCGATATTCACATGTATCACATAATAAGCATAAATAATTTAGACATTTTTTTAATCTTCACGTTTCATTTTTTTAAATAAAAACTTGTTTCCTAACCGATTACACTCATAAAATAAAACTTGCGTTAGTATTTCTGATTAAAGCCTTCGACGGTTAAGCCACAATATTGAAGATACAAATATCTTCTCCATGTTCACTTTCAAGGTTTGTATATAATTATAATATTTAAAATCTTAATCTATGTAGTGCTTTGTGTAATCACGTGAGTTCATCTGTCTGCCGCACTTTAAAAAAAATTTCAAAACATAAATAAAATTTTTCCGTTTGTTTTCGACAGTAGGCATTGTTTATTCAGTTTTGTTTATTTAGCAGATATCCTATTGTAGTGTCAGTTGTGTCCACTTTTTATGAAAGAAAATACGTTATGAACCCTATTCCGTGATGGGACGCATAACTTAGCCGGTGAATTGTGGTAGTGTACTGTACTCCATTGAATAACCCTTCGGGGAAATACAGACGTTATAGTATGTTTATGTTAATATGTTTATTTCATCCACAGCACCTTATCTAGACCAAATGAACCTGCCAACATACATATGATATCATGGAATGCAATAAGAATTACATAGTGACTATAGGCAAATATGATGGCCTACTTTAATTTTCAAACCTTTTTATACCCATGTTTGTGGCAATAAAATATTTGTATAATGTATTTGTATTTTTTCAAAATCATTTTGTCTAGTCTACCTAGGCTTCAACCAGCGACATGTAGCAGCGTAGGCGGGGCGAGAAACCGTGCCCTGCGATCTCCAACCCTTGTACCGAGCAAGCAGAATAGACATATGTACAGGTATAATCCTCTCAGAGAGGCTTACGTCCAGCCGGGGACGGAAGAAGGCTGGTACTAAAATAATCAATAGATTAGTTTTTGAAACCGAAAGCCAAACGATTTTATTTACATATTAGGTAATCTATAACTGTGGTCTAGTGCCATCTAATGTTCGCGCTATGAGAGGATCTACACCTATTCGCCTGTAACTCGTAGCGCAGTTGCCGCCGGCCACAACTGTCACCAACTAACGCCATCCGGTCTGGTAGCGACGACTAGCATTAATCCAGGTATGTGTTGGTGTACAGGGCGACGCGACGGGACAACGTGCTCGTTAGTAACATGGACCGATAAACACATTGCTAGTTCGAGGCCACAGCCACGTTGCTGTAGCTGGCCGCTGGACGATCGCATCGTGTATGCACCACAACTCTGAATATTTGCTGAAAAACAGATCATCGTTGTATACGTGTCCAGTACTTAATTTCAAGCCAACTAAACACTTCATAAGAACTTATGGATTCAACCTCTACGAGTGGCCTGACCTCCGTCAGTCATAACTTCGTGTTCACTATCCGTACAATTGATATTTTATTTATTTTTTATATAAAAAACTTCTCAGTTCATATTATCTACTTCTGGGAGTACTGAGTAATTTTTTTTAACAGGGAAATTAGCACAGGCGAGTGATAATGATTATAATTAATTTATTTCTGAAAATACGGCGCTTCTGAGAGACCTAAGTTTCTGTTGATAAGTACTTAGTGTTCGTAAATAACTGCTACACTGCACGTTTTCCATGATGAAGCTAAAACATGAGCAACTCAGGACGCGCTCTGAAGATGGAATCACAAGGTATATTCAATGATGGACACGCCCGAACAGCAAGGCTTTTTAATCATAAAAGGAGAGAGAATTAGTAAAATACAGGTATCACGGGTGGTAGGAACGCTGTGTATTTGTAAATAAAGGCGCGTGGCGGCGGGCGGCGCGCCGTGTAGGGCATCGGCGGCGCGAATGTATTAATAAAGACTGCTCTTCAGGGGCGCGCTCGCTCACCGCAGCTCTCGTGTCTCAGTGGCGCTGTTGATCCATAACTCTATCTAGTATATGGCTTTGGTGCTGTGATTGTTCATGACGTCAGCAAATATTTGTTTTTTACATAACGAATTATACACGTTCTATGTAGTAGTGCACAATAGTGCTAGTGTAAAAGGCCCTGACGTTGCGGCATTAACCAAATGAGCCTACCTTACACCTTATTTGTGGACATATATGCACATGCTTATGTGGCTATCGCACTGTTTTCTCACATTATCTGTTTAGACTTGTTAACCGACGGCTCTATTACGTGAAAACCGAGAAAGCAAACAACAAGTTGACCGAAAAGTCTATTCATAGGTGAAATCCCCAAACAAACCAGGCGCGCGAGAGCCCGGCTCGCACCTGTTCCCCCAAATAGAACGGCCAATGCACTCCCATGCACTTGCAACCGCTTCTACCAAGTAGCAACACCGCGCGCACCATTCACTCTGATACATCCAATGCTGGCCTCGTATATCACTAAATTGTAGGACTCGGTACATAGCCAAAAGTGTATGTCGTCGTCGGAAACGGTCTCCGATAGAAATATGATTGATAACACCCAAGTACAAGTATTGGAACGTTATCGACAGCCATGAATGAATGCTGCAGTAGTATCGACAAGGAGCGGCGGTCGCGCGGAGCCGCGCGGTGAACTTGTGCGCGGTGGCCGACTGATGCCGCGCTAAATATAGCGCGCTCGCTGCTCTCGGCCGAAGGCAACAATGGCTATGCGCTGGCTCACAGTGGGTACTCTATTTGTTGCTGAAGTTCCCGTGGCCCGAGCGACGGCACATCGACGGGCTGTTGCAAGACAACGTAGTAAAGTTGTCATGGCCGCTGTTGTCCCGCCAACTGTTGCGCCGCCGTCCAGTGAGCATGGCGCGAGGCCGCTCGCCGCGCTCAAACGCTGAACCTCAAGCTGCCTGTATTGACGCGCGATTTCGTCTTTCACTATTATACCGAATGGCATTTAATCTTATAAGCGCACATATCTACGAGTAATTTTGCAAAATGGCAAATTCTACTACACGAACCCGAAACACCCGCAGCAGAAGGGTGCAATCTGAATTACTGCGCTGTAACTACCCTTCAACCTACAATAGCATGAAAAGTTAAATGCTTACGATTAAGACAGTTCTCAAATGGTACGGCTTACCGACTGTATTTTAATTTCTAAAATGCTTATGATGGCTTTAATGACAGCAGAAGAGCTGAAAAAAAACTATCAGGACAGTAACTCTGCCAACCCTTAGAAAAAATAGTCCATAATAAAAATGTAAGCTGAATTTAAGGACACATGAGGAAATGACGTAACGTGAATTACGACCGGCTCATTAGTCCAATAGTTGACTGGTAAGTCGGGAGTCGTAGGTTCGATTTCCACCCAGAACACATTAATAAAAAAAACCATTTGTTCTGTGATTGGGTTTAAAAAGTATCTACATATATAATTACATATTGACATTTAGTTATATATGCCAGCTGGTTACCATTAGACATGCTCCTTGCAGGTTCACACAGAGCACGGCTTACATCGTGTTCGCAACGAAGTGTGCTAGTGTAACTTCTCACCTTCAGTTTGTTCCGCGTCCTCTGAACACGCTGCACTGCGTCTATACGTTCGTTACAGTTGCCAGCGCCGATTGATACCGTTTATTGGCCAAAGGGAGTTATGCATACGTCTCATGTCTAAACAAGGAGACTTAGTTTTGAATTCATGTACGACTATGTAACAAAAAAAACCTACGTAACATCACACCAGCCTGTGATCCCCGAAGAAATAGGCAGAGGAGTTTAGTATACTCGCACGTTTGACCAGTTAGGTTTGAGTCCCATGGAACAGGGGATGAGTCTATTACCATACACGGGCCACAGATCCAGACTCCAAGTACCATTCAGACAGAAATTCTAAATATATGTACGAATATGTAATTAGTAGAAACAATTTAGCCAGCAGCGTGCCGGCG
>DWME01009911.1:0-10582 GCA_018244795.1 Parelbella ahira ahira | reverse complement strand
GTTGCAAGCGCGACTGCCGATCGGCAAGTCCTGGGTTTAAATTCCGGATCGAGTACTAAGTGTTTGATTTTTCTAATTTAGAATTTCTAGTAGTGAGTCGAAATCTGGAATTGTGCCCGGTGTATGGCAATAGGCTCCCCACCTATTCCATGGGAGTTAAACGGAACTGGTGAAACGTGGGAGTGTACTACACTCCTCTGCCTACCTCTTAGGGGATTACAGGTGTGATGTTACGTTTTGAATAGTTTAAAGTAAAACAAATATGAATACCATTTTTATAAGTATTCTCTTGAAGGTTTATTAGATTTAAACAAAACTGTATTTTTGCTGTTATTGTACCGTGCTACTTGCGTTTATAAAGTATTTGTGAAGTACACATTCTTTATGAATTAATTGTTATAAATATTTATTTAACATAATATTCGTTTAATTTAAAAACCACCTTTTCATTAATTCACATAATCACAATATCACAAATTGTGAATATTTTATTGTATTTTTGATCTTCAACTTTTTTCTTTATTTTTTGTATTAAATGGAATTTTCTGACAGCTGCCAATAAACCAAAGACGTTGTTCTAGCTTGCTGATAGAACACGTTGCGTCCGTTAACTTGAGCCATTATAAATTCTACTGTTTAATCGGAACTGAAGGTTATACTAAGGCTATGCGATAGATAGTAAGCTGCAAGCCATGCACGTCTAACTGTGATTTATTGAAAAAAATTGTCAAGTTTAAATTATTATCAAGCGAAACAAGCACGTTATTTGTAAAAATAATAGCCTACTATTATTACGTTTTTTGGAATTTATTTACGAATATTTTAAACTAAAAATACTCCAAAACAATTCCAATGACTTCTGATAGGATCCTATAGCAAAATATAAATGACATAAAAATGTAAAAACAAGCTGTGTACCTCCGCTCCAACTTCCATTGGAAGATTCTTCTTATACACGAAAATTGCCTAAGCACCTTATGAACGATAAATCCTAGTTTTCAACCACGATCTCTTCTCAACCTTAACCTTAAGAGGCCTGAGATATTAAAACCCACGCCACTTCGCTGCTAATACGAAAGACAACTTTTGTCTTTTATTTGGGCGGACAAGCTGTTTAAAAATGAATGCAAGCTACATAGGGCATTTTTTCACTCACACTTACAAAACATATCTACATACTTGTATAGAAAAACGACTTAATTCGTGTAGTGACGTGCTAAAATATAGGTCAAGTGGCTTTGGTACGTGTGTGCTAAAGTTCAGTATGCAATTTACATGAATGCAGGAGTGGCGTCGTGAGAAGTGCGTATTATATCTCCAGGCTACTAAATTAGTTGAATACCAATGTCGATATCTGCCAGCTGCCCGAATTAGAATTAAAGGTTGTTGAATACATTTATAGATTATGACCATCATCATCACCGGCCTGTTATTGTCCACTGCTGGATATAGGCCTTACCCAATGATCGCAAATGCGCAATGTCTTCGGCTTCAGCATCCAGCCTCTACTTCTTAATAATGACCTTCATCCTTCTCATTCTTATAAAAGATTTAAACCCAGATAAATTAACGGAACCTAGATATATTCAGTATATGAAAACACAGGTTTTGTAATTATTAATGTATAAGGACATGTGTAAGTACATCGAACGACACAATATAAACATGAAAAGTAAAAGCAAATAACTGCCTGCGTGACTATTGATTACAGCTTCACATGTATTGAGCATGTTTTTAAATAAATAATGAAGGGTCATTATAGTCCTTGTATTTAATGGAAAAGACATTTAAAAGCATCAGTCTATTTCTTATTATTAACCTACTGTGTGATGTAACGTTCAATATAGAACTATGACAAATTTGACAGCTGTGAACAATTATATTATTGTTAATATTTTTTCGACAAGTAAATGAGTAATAAAAATCTTGTCCACATACAAAATGGCATGAATATTTTAATTTAGTGAAAATAATATTCGATTTTCTCTTCTTACTCGAACGCAATACCTTTCTTCGTAAGTCGGTAGGGTAAGAAAAGGGTTCATGGCATGGCAGGGACATACTCTTACGAGTCCCGGGGGCATCGCTTTGTGCGCGTAGTCAGCCAACAGTTTTTATTTCACTTTTGTTTTACTCTCGATGCCATCAGCGAATGTACTATTTATTGCTTTGTATCAAGTATGGGCAATTCTTTAAAAAGAGCGTTACAATTGATGTTTTGTGTTTGGTATTTGTACTAAATATATGGCAACATTCGCAACTCTTACCAATATTAAACAAGGTCCGTGTACAACAGCGAAAACATAAATGGGATGATAATGATATTCCTAAATTTTAGAATAGATACACGGACATTGTGAAATTAAATAAAGAATAAGATTTGTATCTACTTACTTTACCTATGTACATAAGTAGGTATGTGAATATATCTAAAATCTTCATAGCGAATGTACAATTTACTTTAAACTTTCTTCTGATAAAGAAAAGTAAATGGTGTCATTCTTTTAAAAATCGATACTCAATACATGAATGAAAAGTACAGTGATTTGATAGCATAAATGCTTAAAATGATTTCAAATAATAAATCCTATTATTGGACGCGAATAAGGAATAATTTGTTCTTGTACCTAATATCATTGTTACCAACAGTTGAACTATCCGAAATTTCCTTAAAAAAATGATTATATTCAATTCTTTGCTATAAGAATTAGTTATTTTAAGCTTCAGCTAAAATTAAAATTTTAATATTAATGCTATTTAGTCCGTTAATAGTGTCCGTCGGTAACAATACTAAGAATAAGGTAGGCCACACATACAACTACCTAACTACGTAAGTTCTAATACGGAGAGGACACCTAAAGTGTAAATCGGGAAGCAAGAGAGACATTGGAATCTAAATTATAAATGAGCGTCGCAAATGGGTCGAATCAATGTGTGTATAGGCAGGTCACCGCGCCGGCACACCTGCTCGACTCCTTTAGCCAAATATAATTTAAGCGTATCTAAAAGTTTTCCTTTCTTATTCGTTTATTTAACTTACAAAAAATATTCTGAATTCAAATTGTAACAATTACCTACCGCGCATAGCGCCATCTGTGTTTTCCTTTTTTTGCCTTGACCCTTTTGATATTGACAATTTTAAAAGACTTCATTTTCGCCTATGGTTTAATTACTGTCGTTGCGTTAGAAATGAAAAACTTAATATCTCTGTGGATACTGTATAAGAAGAGCTGTGTGAATGGTTTAGTATAGATGTTACTCCTCAAGATACGTGTGAAAATGAAGTTTAAACGGCTAACATTAGGTTTTTCGAGTAGATGCTGATTGATGATGAAGTCGATGATTGTATAGTATCTGAGAGGGTCAATCGTAAACTAATAAGATGTTGGCGAGTATTATTTTGTCGTCAGGGTCATAACAAACCTAGTACCTATTTATCTACAAAGTATTGCCATATTCCCTATGCAGAGTGAAAGTGATTAATTGCAACGATTAACGCGCTATTAATTAGGTACAGTGCTTAGAATTTTTTTCTGACTTATATTATTCTGTATATTCCAGCTATGGTAGGTAAAAGCGGTTGAAAGCAACAATTTGTATCAATATAAATATTCTCACCTTACCTGTATCTCCCCGAAAGGGTAGACAGGAGTACACTCCCACTTTTCAACAGTTATGTACATTTCGTCCTATTACGGAATAGCGGTGAGCCTACTGCCATACAGCGGGCATAATTGCTGACTCCCAAATACTACCGGAAATTTCAAGTTAGAAAACCCAATAGCAGCTGGCCCCAGGATCGAATCGAGGACCTATCGCTCAGAAGTGAAAAATTTACACTTTTGAGTAACCGAAAATCAATTTGAATTTGTTTCAAACATTAAAACAATGAGATAGTCCTTCCATCCTGATTCTCATAACTGTTTTTATCTGGCTTGAGAGTGTGTTCACCACTAAAGGTAATAGACGTATGAAAAATTTTCTGGATGATTAAAAAAATAATCGGAAGTATTCAACACCATTGAAAAGTCAACCTTGTGTGGCCATTTTAAGGATCACATCAGTTTGAAACGTATAGTTGTTTACGGAAATGCCTCGTACGAGCTTTTAGGGCCTATAATAAATAATCTATTCTGAACCTGTCATATCAGCGATAGACCTATTTTTCATACCCATTTTGGCGACTTATAAACGAGTCGATTAGTTTTCTCTTAGACCCTTCGGTAACCATTCGTTACGTTTAGATTCTTCGACAGCAATTTATTACTACTAGATTCTTTAACAGCAACTTCGAAGTCATGGCAGCCCATAGAATTTAGATTCTTTCATCGCAATTCGTAACATTAGGATTCTTCAATGGCAATTCGTTTCTTATATGTACTACTCCGCAACAATAACCAACAGTACGTAAATAATGTAAATATATTTTCAGTACGTGTTTAGCTACTTCATGCATCATCACTGTGAACGATTATTAGTTACTACGTTTAATCCCAAAATGTCCCACATCTCTCTTATACATATACGTATGCATCTCAGCAAATTCACCGTTACTCATAACATTTTCTATTTTTCGGCTTTCCCATAAGAATATGCACTGCCGACAATTCTAACCGACACGAACAGTTTGTAAAAGATACTAGCGAATCGATCAAGGGAATTTGCTTTTTTAGCAACATATAAGTAGGTACATCCTTTTATATTACGCGTCGTTATTTTAAAAATCGTAAGCTAGCTTCGATTTAACACCTCGCCACAGTTTCAAATATATTTAATTTTACGCAAATATTTATACACAAAATTTTATACCTTTCAACGTAGTCTGTATTTACTATGTCCTTAGCCAATTGTTCATGAATTCTATATAAAACCATTAATTGCAATAACAAAGTGATTTGAGTCAACTGTTATTTTGTGGAAAACTATTGTTAACAGTTAAATTAAAGTTAATATTAAATATTCTACGCTTGATATTCGAAGTTATTCGCTCAAAAACGGAAAGATTTCAGAATATGAATACGACAACTTCTAGCTGCAAAACACTTCTATGTAAAGGTTTGCACTAAATCGAATTTTGCAATTAAATTGATCTATTACATAATGCTCTCAATAAATAAATCTTGACGTAAGAAGACAAAATTTAAAGGAATTTCCGTAAATTGTGACGTGAAAAAATGTTAGGAGGTAGAATTTTATTCAAAAGCTTTCATATTTCGTGTAGCGAATCAACGGAAGCAAAACGTCATACATAATACATACATATATAATACATACATAATCCGTACACCGGCCACGTAGGGCACATCTCTCCCGCACGCGCCGCGCATAACTATACGATATGTCTTTATGACGCTAAATAACTATATAGATGGACGTAACAACAGCTATACCTTAATATACAATAACTGAAATAACTCATAACCTTTTACCACTCCGGTTGTACTTTTATGGTAATTTTTTTCTGATTGTTTAAAGGTTATTTTATCACGAGTCATGATTGAAAGACATTGTTATCGTATTTTATTCAATCATTTCGCATATTTTGTTTATTATTGTTCACAAAAAATGCGTATTAAAGGGCAACATTTTCATTACATTATTACAGTTAATTCATATAATAGACAACTCTTATTGTAGTACGAATTTAAAAACGCAAGAAAATATTATACCAAGCATAATTCTTAACTGATGACTAACATTAAGATGAAATAGAAAAAAAAAATAAAAAATAAGAAAATGCGGTGCACATGACAGGCACAAAATAGTTGCCATTCACAAAAAAAAACAACTCATTACAAATGCAAAAGAACAATGATAAGTGTTCAGCACTGACCCAACGTATAGTATTATGTTGGTAGCCAAAAACAAGTAATAATCTGTTTTATTTCGAATTTCTTTTTCAGTCACCGGTGACAATTTTAAAACGTTTCTGTGAAAATACATTAATTTAATCCACGTAGCAGAGACGTGTTTCAATTACATGTAAAAGCAAAATACATAGCTGTAAACAAGTGTATAAATTTTAACAATTTTTTATCAATTGTTCAGTATATTTTTTAAATTTATACCTAAATGAATTCTGATTCTGCTTAAATATAGAAGAGGTTAATTAATCGTAAAATTAAAATTATATGTAGGTCAATAAATATAAAACAGGATTTAATGGATTTGGATAGATACAATGTATACACATAACATCAGCCCCGTATTTTTCCAAAGGAATAGGCAGAGGAGCATAGATAATTCCCACGCTCCACGAGTTATTTGTCCCACCATGGTATAGGAGGTAAACCTACTCATACAGCAATACACTGTGTACAAATCCGGACTTCAGGCTACCACTGATACTTTAAGATAAAACAACTACATAATTATGGTAGAAAAACAGTTTTAACAAGAGATTGCTATTTTAGCAGCATATGTTCAAATATAATACATTTTTGGGCATAAACTAACCATTTTTATATCCGTATTCAATATTCCACAGAGAACTACACTTTATTCAACACATACATTATATTCTCCGTTACAATTTCTCACGTGTTAATTTAAAATTTAAATGTAGCTCCAGTGTTCCGCGCCAAAAATTGAATGCATACTAGAAATTTAGAATAAAATTTAAAAATACATATCATATTATATCATATCATATTATCCTACTATGGAAATACAATTAAAATTTTCTAATAAGTAGACAAGTGTATAAGTGATATAATTGTAATTATATTATTATTAAAAACGCTGACAAAAAACAAATTAGAAAGCCAGTCATTGAAGAAATCATTTTTAAATAAATTCCAAAGTAGTTTCGTGATTATCATTTAATAAATGGAACAGGATCCGCTTGACAACGGCATACCGCGACAGAGCTCCGCGCACGAAATACTCAATTAACAGTTGTGTTCAGTGAATTATAAAATCACGATAGCATTGATTGTTGGACGCTCTGTACCTTCGCGTACCAACTGAAAAGTTGCATCTATAGAGGCGGTAAACTCGTAAAACGTGCAAATCATAAAACCGGCGGGAATGGTTTATGGCACGCAACGGAGATACGAGGGTTTTTCACGTAGTGCCACCATTTCTCTAGATTGCACATTATATTTCACCGCCATTTTCCTAGATTCACGTGAGCGGAGAGCCCACCCTGAACGCCGCCATATTGTTCCGTCCGCCTTCGATTAATGGCACGTCTGTTAGTTTTTCTGAGCTGATTGTGATTGTTTTTTGTGTTGTTTCCCATTATCTTTTTGCGTGTAGACAGTGTTGGATATAAATGAAATATTACAGCGACATATATCATAAATTTTATTGGATAAAACGTCGTTATCAGTTACACTAAATTCCATTTAAGCGTTATATTTCTCACCTGTTTCAATCTTTTAAAAAGGTGGTAAATCGTGGCAGAGGTGAGAAATCTGCTATACTGGAACGAAAGGAATTCTAGACTCTATATTAGAAGCTCAAGTCAACCTCACCTGCTCGTTGTGCACACTGCTATAAAACAGACAAAGTCCTGGGGACCACTTGACCATGATGACGCGTGGTAATCGCGGACATCGGCTGGTAATGATGTTTATGGTATAGTAACCTATATTTGACAAGTGCGCTTTTGAAGTAAAACATCAAAAATAGAACAAAATAACGAATATCAAGCACCTATATATTTGGACCACGTACTTTATGGACCTATCTGTAATATATATATCACATTGTAATCATTAAATTTATAACAATACTCAATCCAATTTTATATTTATCAGTAAAGTTATCGAAATACTAACACTAGCAAGTATATAATGTATAATCAAAATTGTAAATCATAATAACCCATAAATAAGATTAAATCAATATGAACAGGTAATATGTAGTTTAAAGGTAATAATTTAATATTCTTAAGAAAGTTATAAGTGTCATAGTTAATTGGTCTTATGACATACAATATTTTTATCAATGAAACATCTGTCAATTGCTATTATTATTGAACCTTATATGAGAACTGTTTTCAGTATATTTGCAAACAGCTTGGCATCTAAACGAATTATTTCGTTAGGTACATCACTGAAAATTATAGGCCCCATAGTATATACTAATATGTATTATTTCTAACGACACTTGTATGAAAAGATATAATTCAGTTTTAGAGGTATGATTAGTGCTTATTATGTGTAATGTTTTCCCTTTGAAATGTAGTGCATTTTATATGAAACAACATGATGCTTTTTAACAACTTTAATTAATTCACAACAGCAAGACTGTTGTAAAAGAGTTTTGAAAAAAGACTACACAACCTGATCTAGTACATACACGAAGGACAAAGTAGAAAACCGTCATTACATTAAAATGTCTATTAAATAAATTGCCCCCAGTTTCATTTTCACGAAACTAGTTCAAACAAACACGATGTTATCGTAAACCTTGAACCTACATAAACGTAACCAAAACTACGATATGATGCAACCCCAACCTTTCATACAGTCAAAACAACTCGCCTTTATTCCGCAATAGCCAGGGTTAATAGTTGTATCATAATATTCTTTATTTTGGCAATATGAGTATATTTCCCATGATCCCAAAAATGGAGGTAGGGTAGCGCAATTTCTAAAAAAACACAAGTCAGCTCGTAAAATAACACTACGCTCACGCAATCATGGGATTGACAAGATCTGTGGAACATTGTGTCAACAAGTAATTTTCTACATAGTGTTTTATAAAATAGAGACATTATTAATTCGCTAAAATATATATATTTTTATACTATCCCGCCTGGTCCGTTATAGCTTAGGCAGAGAGCACTCATTGCGAAATAGCTCTAGGTATACAAACCAAACGTATTTGTTCTACATTCATCACCCTTTTTACACACACACGCTAGTTTTAGACAGTTCTGGCTCCCCCATGAAGCAGTATCTGACCTATTTGGTCAATATAAAATAGCGCTGGTCATCCTCGGCCCTTTAATATATCAACACTTGTATTGTACATACTCGTATATCTGTTTCATAATTACTTACATATTTCTCACATAGTATAATATAGTAATGTTATAGTTAATATAACAAGTCAAATTGAATAATATTTATCCCGCATTTAGTCATAATTACATTATACCACGTAATATAAACGAATCCATCATATTACTCTTTGAATTTTGTATGCGTATTGCAAAATTTCTACCTGAAATCAGACTAGAGTCTAGTATCAATAGTAATCTACAAAGTCAAGTATATTTGAGTTGAGAAATTATTTGGAAGTTGCCAAAAGACGCAGACCCCTTAAGTAGGTCATCTTCAGATTTAAAACGTTTGTATTTACACGCTGCAACGAAATTATATATCTATCTGCTCTATCCTCCAAACTTCGGAGGATCTTTACATTCTGCTAAGCCACGTAGCTGGAGATAGAAAACTGGAAAACGTTGCATTATTTATAATTGAAAGACTTTATCTCATACGGCGTGCGTGTAAGAGAGTGATGGACCTCAAAACATGTCCGGTCTGAAATAATATAGATATTTGGCACTCGGTGTTTGCTGCCAATCCCGTAAAGGACATATCGTGACAGTACGATAAGGGCACTAATAATAATAATGTTCCATTCTATTTCAGCTCGTGGATATACGGAGGTGCGAGTGGAACTCCAAATGGAACGCTGGGCGGCCCGCGGCGGCTCTGTCCGGTTGCGCTGCGCTCACGATGTTCCACCTCACCTTCTTGACAAAGTGGTCTTCCTCCGGCACGGCACCAAGATCTTCCAGTACATCAGAGATAGGAAACCACCCTATAGAAATTTCACCACGCCAGGCGCCGTACTAAACGTAAGACGCTTCCAAATTTACTAAATTTCACCAAAGGTTCAGTCTTATACCGACACGTTTAAAACAGACTATTACTAACAATGACTAAAATTAATCAAATATACTGTTATCGTGAATAACAATAACTAAAATCGTTATTATCGTGAATAATAATAACGAAAATCATTGTTATTCGTCTTAAAAATGATGAAATTGGGAAAGTGGATTCCATATCATTAATATGAAAAAAGTTATTCAAATCATATTACCTATTCATGACGAAAGGTATAATAATTTCACAACAGGCTCCTAAATCTCCGACTGCATACGTTTTTCCTAAAATTCACCCAACAGATACCCATCTCGCAACGCCGGAGTGCACGTGTCTCATCTGCAAATTGCTTGCAATATGCGAAGCCCGATGTACATAGTTTATTTTGAATATCTTAAAATTCCTGAAAGCCGGCAGGAACGGATCTCGCTCGGAATTGATACACGCGCTCAGGATTAGCCAATATACAGGAAGCTATGTTACATACATTTTTAATTGTACCTACAACGCTACAAGTCGTGCTCGCCCGACTTTATTCGTTGATCGAATTCGTTTCTTAAAAATGTATCGCAACCCGCTCGTAACTGTATCGAAATATTAATTTTGAATCGCAGCGTGTTTGTTAATTTGTAATAAATTTACAACAGATCCTAGATATATACAACTGATAGTGATATAAATTTTTTAATATTTATTGTAACCGGTAACTTTAACCCGAGGTGTTTATATAATAT
>DWME01009910.1:0-10582 GCA_018244795.1 Parelbella ahira ahira | reverse complement strand
TAAAATTATTTTCTAGTTTTTAGTTTGATTAGCAATAAAAGCGTGTTTTTTAGTTTTTTTAAACTATTATTTATTATATATTTTGTTCATATACTAAATTATTATTTGTCTAGCAGTTAACATATTAAAATATTATGAGGTCCTAGCTAGTATTATAGCTACTAGCGGAGTCAAATTAAAAAATGTTAACAATATTTCCTTTTTTTTTAATTCATTGACAGGACAATTATTACTGACCGGGTTTTGAAAATGAATCGCTTTTGACGGCTGCTATTGGCGTTGAAGTCACTGGCTGAGTGGTGATGACGCCAGCCATCGCCGTCATCCCCTGAGAGGGACTGTTGACCAGGGACCCCTTGGTTGTGGCTGCGGACACAGGCTGGGCGGAAGGAACTATAGGACTCGGTCCTACTAGTGGCACGGTTGTGGAGTTAATCAATGATTGACCGACTTGACTGTGATTCATCGAATTAGCAAGCGGTTGAGAGATCTGAGCCGATCCGTTCAGCGATTGAACTATAGGTTGATTTGGGATCAACGGCTGGGACATTAAAGGTTGCTGTGGTTGCATAGGTTGGGTTGATCCAATTAACGGTTGCGTCGTACTCATTAATGCTTGCGCGGAACTCATTAATGGTTGTGACGCACTGATTAGCGGTTGGGTCGCTGTTAAAGGTTGCGTAGCAGTCATTGGCGCTATCAACGGTTGTGTCATCAACGGTTGGGAAGTCATCAACGGTTGGGACGTGCTCATTAAAGGCTGCACTGGTTGAGGTGGAATCATAGGTGGCGTAGAACCGGGGATAAGCGACTGCCCCATCAAAGGCTGGCTGGTCATTGGTTGAGGAGGCTTCACGCCAGATATCAGGTCAGGAACAGCTGGTTTTGTGGGCGGTATTAACGGAGATGTGTTAATTAATGGTTGGTCGCTAAAATCGCCTAGCAACGACTGGTTACTAGCAGCCATTGATTGGCTGGTTGGTAAACCGCTTATTAAAGGTTGCTGCATCGCGTTCATTGAAGGCATGGGAGGGATTGGTGGTTTCGGCGGTGGGAACTGCTGCTTTGGTCCTGTAATATGAACATTTAACATGCATTTTATTAATAATATATTATTAGTTATCAATAATAATACCATTCTTTAGAATAACACAATACTTGTATTATTTAACAATTTTAAATTTTTGGTTGTTTTCATTTTTATTCGAAGATTAAAATATTTTTGAGTAGTAAATATATGCTAATGACTTATTACTAAAAGTTCTCAACAGCTGTGAAGAAAACACCATGATGGTGTAGTTTTACAAAGAGAAAAGTATTTCAAATTTAGTTTAAAAACATTAAGTTCACAGACTGCAAATTATTGCTACATATCATCAAAACTACTGCTCGTTCCACTGCGGATTATCAAATTTTCTAAATGGTCCAGGGATAGAAAACTTCAAACCCTTGGGACTGTGAATTGAAGTGTTGACTAGGCTATACTTACTCTAGTCACTAGTAACAAGTTGTATGCAAAAAATATACTGCATATCCTTACTCTCAACTTATAATACTATCATCTAGTACACATTAATATTACATAAACATTAAAAAATCATTCACCGGTCGGGCTCAACGATGCCAGTAGGGATGGCGGCAGTGTCTTCGGTATTTCGATGTGATGGAGCTTCAGATTTATTATCTGGAATGCATTAATAATTGGTAATTTTAATATAGCACGACTATTGTTTGAGAGATCCTGGGATCGATCCCCAGATCATGTATTATGGGATTTTTCTGTCTTGCCCTTGAGTTTCTTGTAATGTATCAAAGTCTGGATTTGTGCCTGGTGCATAGCAATAGGCTCATCACCTATTCCATAGTGGGGTGTAAATGTAAATGGTCAAATGTACTGAGTGTAATAGACTCCTATGCCTACCTCATTGGGGACTATAGGTGTGATGATGTTATGTTGTTAAATTGGTCCAGCCACTAGTACATGTGGTTCAAATGTGTGACCTCAACTATGTGATTACAGGTTGAATAGATGATGACTCAACAAATCAATGTGAAGAGAATCAGTTAAACCTTACTTCTTGCAATTGTCTACATATCTTTGTGTTAAAATCAGAATCCATAAGAAATCTGTAGAAGAACCAGCATCACCAATATGGCCCTCAATTAACAAGTTAAAGTGACCAATGACTGATAGTAAAGTAAGGTCATCAAGTCACTGAAATCAACAGGATGCAGCTGAATTCAAAGGCCCAAGATTGGGTGGAGTAGTACTGGCTATAGGATGTCCAGCTGTGGACTTTTAAAGGCTGACAGATAGATTAATGGGATTCACATTCACCATAAAGTGTAGTGTACAGGTATTAATTTTTGACCACTTTTCTTTCCATAACATAGGCTCCCTACAGTAAAGATGTCAGGAAGAGATCTCTCTATCAGTGATAAATGCTAAGAACTTATTGTTCTTACATTTTGATCTTGTGTTTATTTTGCATTATATTTGGAGCCTGTATTGATTGATTCATTCAGGACATACCTTGCAAGCGATGGAGAACTCCTTCAGATCAAGTTTCCCATCAGCATTAGTGTCTGCCAATGACCAGATTTGACCCAAAATCGGAGGTGGCAATTGGGACTGCGGATATGAGAAAAAAAAAATGTTGATGAATTATTATTACTATTGAAAGAACCAGCTCAACGACCTCTTTGGTCAAGTTGCAAGTGTGACTAGTTAGCTGAAAGTACTTGATTAGATCCCCAGGTCTTCTACCATTGGGTTTGCTAACTTAAAATTCTCAGTAGTAGCTCAGAATCTGGTCCATCCATAATATGGTAATAGACTCATCACCATAACTCCAGGCATTGAAGGATTTAAATGTGAACCATGGGAATGTACTACACTTCTCTGTCTGCTCTTTCATAGAAATACATAATTGCATGCCTACTGCCAAAAAAAACTTGGTGGCATGTAACCAAGTAGCTTATATGTATTTACCACTTAAGTGTCTTAAAATACATACATACTTATACACAACATTACACACACACTTCTGCTCGTCAGACAAATATTTGTCCCTAGGGTGAATCAAATACACATTGATTAGGTCAGGGATCAGAATATTATAACTGGACCAACACAACCAAGCACTGACTTGAACCTCTTAACAAACTCACTTCCTTATTATCCATTTTACTATTGAATACAAAGTATTATTGTTATTACTATACAAGAAGAAAATCATGTCTAATTGTGAAGTGATGAAAGGGTTGATGATAATGATGACAATGATGTCAGATATAATACGGAGATAAAACACACCTGCAACATGAACCGTTTTGCCTGTTCCCCAGTTAGAGTACCATTTATGGGACCTAGGTTGTTGAAGTGCTCAGCAAACTTTGCATGCTCATGTGGCTGTATCACCCATGGATCTCCAGCCATCTTGCTGTTGAACAGATGAAATATTAGAACAGAATAGCATCCTGTTTTTTATATACTGTGCTACTAATAATGCATGACCAAAAAGTATAAATCACAAATAATCTATTAGAGATAGAAAAATGTGTTTGGTTTTTTTTGCAATCCATTTAAACAATCTTAGGTATTTAGTCCTCTCTGTCTATTCTGTAAGGAACAGTATGTTTGAAAATAATAATAACATTGGTCTCTCCCTACCTTGTAAAGGACCTGGCATTAATATATGCATGTAATGACATTAATAAATTGATTTTAATTTGATATATTTGTACACCAAGATTCATAGATTGATTGAGTAAAATAATTATATTTTCACATAAATGTGCAAATATCCATATCCATCAGTTGTCTTTTTGTATGTTATTGTAGTGAAAAAATATTAAACTATATAAACTGCATTATATAAACTGTAGGTAGTGAGCAAAATGATCATCCTAAGACACATCTTTAGTTGTCATGAGGCAGGAGAGCAACCATATGTTAACTTATGACATAATACATTTTTAAGATTTTTTTAATAATGTAAATATGTAATTGTTTTATGTATCCTTGGTCTTCAAGAAATTATAAATAATGATTAATTAACTTGTTACTTATAAAATTATTTTTTATAATTTTTGTTCAAAGTGCAATGATGCAAGCACATTGTTCGGATGTTAACTACAATAATTATTCAATGGTAGTTTAAAAATAAGTTAAGATGGATTCTTTTACGAATGCCTGGCTGTATAATTTACGTTATGGTAGCATATAATATGTTTTTTAATTTAATATTGATCTTCACAACAACCTTTTGTTGCGCATTAAATAATGTACATTTTTAAAAAGCTCGATAAATCTGGTTAACTAGAAATGTCCCTATTAAAATTTTACAGGAATACAAATATTATCCTCTTAAATAATTGTTATTATCCAATAGAGAAAGTTACATCTCAAACGGTCGATACTAACATTGTTTTGTGAGCACATAAGCGATTTACGGCTTTAATACTACAGTAATATTATAAAGTAACTTACCTTTTCCTTCTTTGGTGTTAGATGTAGCTGCTACGCCCCTTAAAATATAATAAACTGTAATAGAAAATCCTCCAGCAGAATATATTGATCGGGTAACAAATGTCAAGTTTATGTGACAGTTGCAGTTTACTGCCCAGAAATTCGTTGTGTATCGTGTTTGTAAGTTCAAATAATATGATAGTTTGAATTTCGTTTCGAGTTACACATGAACAAGAGAAATATAACAAAAAACATTTTATCACGTATTCACTGAAATGCAAAATCATAATCATCATTATCACAACACTCTCTGTTGTAAATAGGCTAGACAAGTTTTTCTTCATGGTGTGCTACATCATTCGATCCTTCACAATTTCTTCTCATCTATCTGCGGCCATCTGCCTTTTTAGAGTCATTGGTTTAATGTGTAATTGGAATCCGGCCTGTTTAAATCGATGATAAAATTATACCCGCGATGTTTTATTTCGTGACAAATTTAGTCATTTATTTATATTGTAGAATACATGGGTATAGAAGGTTTTTACCAATACTTATAGAGCAAACTTTAAATTATCTGAATTTTCTAATAAATAATTCAGTTTATTCAAAATGTTATATTTTTTACTTCTTTTTGAACGCAACCATATAATTTCTTAACGTATATTTTTACGTCATTTTCACATTCTGACATACTTGACTTTTTATCTGGCAGTTCTAGCACTTGCTAAAACACAATTTTGCTTTAAAGACGACATTATTAAATAAAAATGACGAAAATAGCAGACAATGTAAACCCAAACGTGTATGAAAAGGAGTCAGAACGAATTATAACTTCAGATGAACATAACGAAGATGTGTTGGATGAATTTGATGAGAGGGAAATATTCGATCTAATACGAAATATTAACGACCCGGAGCACCCCCTAACCTTAGAAGAGCTAAGGGTAGTGGAGGAGAGGAACATCACTGTGGACAATAGGAACAACATCGTGCATGTTAATTTCACGCCCACAATCCCACATTGCAGTATGGCTACATTGATAGGTAAGGAATTATGTCTTTTTTGCCCTTTTATCCTTCTACAAGGCTATATAATCTTGTGTCACATGAAATAACCAATGACTCAACCAGATTAAATATTAAAACGATCGTTCTAGGCTTATCAATCCGAGTGCAGTTACTTCGAGCGCTTCCCAGCAGGTTCAAGGTATCAGTGGAAGTGACAGAGGGCAGCCACATGTCAGAGCATGCAGTCAACAAGCAGCTGGCTGACAAGGAGCGTGTTGCGGCCGCCCTAGAGAATAACAACTTGGTGCAAATCATTAATCAATGTGTTGCCAATTAGTATTACTATATACATATATTTATTAATATTGACTTTATATGTAATGTTTACATATGCAGTTATTTTATATAGTTTGGGAACCTTATGTCTGGCAGTGGATGATGACAGGCTTATAATTATGATATAACCTTACATCTATTACTATTTGGACATAGACGAACCTCACATGTGATGCTTGGTCTATATAAAATTAGTATTCCCCCTCGAGTATCTTAGTAGTGTCATTTGTCACAGAATGTTGCCGACATTAGAACCTATAATTACTTTATATGCTTGATCTGACCTAAATTCCGACTCCTAAATTATATTATTAGTTATAATCATCTAACTTGATAATAGAGTGTATATAATTTTCATAGAACATTTTCTCCCTTATTTTGTATATTAAAGGGTCCATTAGAATATTTTAATATAATATGTAGTATCTGCTCATCCCTTTGGTTCAAGCTATTTGAAATTCTGCCGAGTTGTTTCTATGTTTATATGTTGTTGAAGTTGTATATGTATATATTTATTCATCTTATAGCTTTGTATTATTTAGCTTGATAGTTCTAGATGTTTCTAGAGTATTCATATCTGTGATATATAGTGTTTTGTGAAGTGTGAATGTGAAAAATAAACTTCTTATAAAATGTAATTTTCACATGTTTTAATTTTATTCAAATACTAATGGGTGTCTAGGTGCTGCTTCACACACAGCCATCTAAGTCAAAAGTAGGAAGTCAGCTGCTATGTTAATTAAACATCTATAAACTACATGAATTAGCTTCAGTGACGAAGCTGTAAATTTGTTTAATACTATACATAACATCATACCTGTACTTCCCTAAAGGAGTAGGCAGAGGGGAGTAGTATTCCCATTTTTCACATGTTATGTTGTCTCATGATATAAGGGTTGAGCCCATTACTATACACCAGTCACAAATCCAGACTTCAAACAAATACAGGCGATTTTAAATTAGACAAACCCAAGATGCTTTACCTAACCAAGGAATCAAACCCAGTACCTATTGCTCAAATAATGTGTGTAACTACTAAACCGAACAGGGAGGCAAGCTCTGCCAAGTTAGTAAGCTTTTATAAATGTTTTCCACTTTAATTGTTTTAAAGTTACAATTTACACATACATTATAAAATTGTCTTATAAAAAGTGTGTAAATCTAATTCTTTGGTAATAAAATTAACAAAAATGCTGAATACTTCTTAAAAAAGTATTAGATTAATACTAGCCTAAATTCTCTAAAAGTCATGACATTTTCTGCTAGTAATTAAAATATTTACTTCATAATATTATATTATTTGTAATGATATACTTCAGTATTAAATTATTGACAACATGAGTCAGTGCACACTAAAAACTCTACTGTGAAATTTTTTATACATTTCCAAATAAGTAACTTCATTTAATAGGCGTAGTAATAAATATTTCAAAATTTGTCATTTTGTGATTGTAGTGTACAAATGATTCTTATTTCGTATTGTCTGCTTTGGCTTCGTTCTTGATGTCCTCGTATGATGTTTGGTTCTGTAATGAAGAAAAGCTTTAATTCCAAATTTGAATATTCATAGCCCGGAATATAATTAGCGAATCTGTTGTCAAAATAAGAAACATAATTTCTTTTTACTATTCTGTCGCCATGCCAGATCCGTAACTGCGTAGGTAGATAGCGGCAAAGCCAAATATCTGTATCCTTACTGACCAGATGTGACATTCATCATTCTTCATGCACACAAAACTAACTGGTATAAAAATATTTTTAAACAATTGTATTTAACGTTATTTCATGACGGGTTTAATTACATATGGGTATAGTTTTATTGTTTCTTCGTAACGAAAACGACCTACACTCCACTCGCTCTCGTCGCATGCTGGGAACAGTTCCTTGAAGACACTAGGCTCCCTGCCTTGCTTTACGGCCACTACCACAGCGGACTCCACGGTCCGGTCTAGTCCATCATCTTCTATGTACTCCTGATATCAAAATTCACTGATTTAGAAAATAGAGACATTGTACAACTTATAATGACCAGCTATTGTTATGCATAATTTGATATTAGAATTTAAAACGAATCATTACTTTCAATGGTTTTATTCCAAATTCCAAAAAAGGAGACACGTATTTGCAAAAATTATTATTGCCATGCGCATCTGCGCTTTCCATCAAGAGAGACCGTAGCCAAATGCTGGAATGCCATGTAAAAAAGCTCACCTCAATGATCTTACTCCTGACAGATTTCACCCTCTCGGGGATGTTGGCCCCCTGCCATAGATACAGTTCCTCGCCAGTGTCTAACACGTATACCCCATCGTCTGACAGATCCTAAAAAAACATTAAATAGTCAAAATCATCATACTAATTATGCATAAACCATTTAGGGACTTAAAATGTGTTTATCATCGACACGCTAAGAAGAAGAATGATGCATAAAGTGACCAGACGTCCCGTTTTGAACGGGAGTGTCCCTTAATTCGACCACCTGTCCCGTTGTCCCCAAACAATGATCTAGGACGCAAAATAGTCCCGTTTCCTGAAACCGCGCGAAACCGATCGGAAATTCCGCTCGTCAGTGTTACTAAGTCTGAAAAATTATTCTCCCTAAAATGAAAGGACGACTTTTTTGCTCGCCTAATTTGAAATTTGAGGAAGAAATGAAGCAGCGATTAGTTTAATTAATTATTCCGCTTACAAACACTGCCGCCAGTGCGCGTTATCGGTTAACTGCATAGTAACGAGCTAAGGAGAGGAGAAATATAAATATTATCTACTAAAAAAATATGTGTTGCATATAATTTAATAATTACGTCCCGTTTTGAGTTGAATAAGAAATGCTCAGTTTAGTTGTGCATAAAATATAATAAATGAAATATTAAGTCGTCACAATATATTTAGAATGTACTTCTCTATAAAAACATTGAATAGCTATGTATTTATCAAGTTATAGTCTCACTGATTTCAGACTTTTCATTTATGTAGGTACTTTAGAATAATTCTATAGTATGGTATACTGTTCATAGTCATAGTTCATATTGCACTAACAGTAACTTTTCTCTGTAGTACTCACTACCGAATTTAAATTGGCTGTTAACAAAAGGAATAACAATTAAAGTGTTTACCTCCTGCGTGAATTTTGGTGGCAATTCTTCATACTTGATTTTGCCAGTGATAGCGACTGTGACGGCGGTGAGCGAGTGCGGAGTGGTTATCCGACGGTTGACTGTCAGCTGCCAGCCAGACGGATCCGCCTTCTCTTCGGAAACTCCGCCTGGAGTTGATAAGATTTACTAACTTCCAAGGGTGTAAGAGCACTTTACTATTATTTAAGTTTGTATCATGTATATCCACAGACGTATCTAAAAAACTATAAAATGTTTTACTATTTACTTTATTGTGCTGTTATTATATTACAAGCATAAAATGTTACATAAATATCTGGTTCACGATTCTGATCAAGTCCCCGCGCTTTTGAGTTAACAGCTGTCATATAACATGAAATAATATATGTCCGATAATGTCTAATCGGCGGTGTTATTTAATGTCGGATATGTCGGATTGCCGGTGTTATTTGCACCTTCGTATATCAATGAGGACGAGTATGTGGGTAATCGAACAAAAAGAAACTGCGACTACCCCATAATCACTTTTATTAAGGCCTGATAGATTAGCCTGTCTATGGGGAACACTAACACACTGGGTGAACAAAACGAGTAACAGTTCCTAGAGGCTCTTCGACGGCAGGATAGATAGACCCTCTTCATACAAAGTCTCCCGGCCAGCTAGACTAGCTGCTAGCTATAATTGTAGCATGAAGTTAGCCAAGTGTTGATATTGCGATAGTGCTGCCATCTGCAGTGCTGCTATCTGTAGTGCTGTCATCTGTAGTGCTGCCATCTGTAGTGCTGCATCTAATACATTCCCACACTCAACATATTAAATTATTCTTACCTCTCACTTTGTTCCCCTGTTACAAATGGAGAATAAAAAAGAGATTTAAATATAAAGAGAGGTACTAACCTAAGGCATCCCAGAATTCTTCAGGCTCTTCGCCTTGTTCGGTCTCAGTTATTTCCTTTTCCTCACCCAAGACTAATTTCACGAAATTTACGGCTGCATCGTATTCCTTTTGATCTGATTCCTGAAATATTTTATTGTAAATATGTAGGTACGAAAATTTGGCATTAACAGTTTGGTCGTGGGGTCATTAAAAAGTTCAATTAAGTTCTTATGAATACTGCTAAGATGACTAACACTTTAAAAAAAAGTTCGCTCTTTTGTTATATTGATGCTGTTGTGTAGTAAGGCAGTGATAGCCTAATGGCTTAAAATTCAAACTTCCACTGAGCCTTGGGTAGAAATCCTGGCATACATCTCTTAGCAGAAAAAGTATGTTTTAAAATATCACTAAATTAAATATCACTCGCTGCAAAGGTGAAGGAAAACATCGCGAGGAAACTTGCACATCTTAGAATTCTGCATTAAGTTCTCTATGGCGTGTGAAATTTTTCAACCCACACTTGGTCAGCGTAGTAGTCTAGGACTATAAGACTTCTCATTCAAAGACGAGACCTGTGTCCAACAGTGATGATAAGATCCAAAAAAAAGATGAGTGGGTTGATGATGATGATAATGATGATGTGTGGTAGGGTAAAAAGCGGTTTGATCTTTGTTTGTCGATAAATATAAATAGCCTAGTGGTAGCCTAGTGGTTAAGAATTCAGCCTCTCATTCCGGGGGTGCTGGGTTCAAATCCATGGCGCGCACCTCTTT
>DWME01009909.1:0-10583 GCA_018244795.1 Parelbella ahira ahira | reverse complement strand
CATCACGCCTGTAATCCCCGAAGGGGTAGGCAGAGGAGTGTAGTACACTCCCACGTTTCACCAGTTACGTTTAAGTCATGGAATAAGTGGTGAGCCTATTACAATACATCGGGCACAATTCCAGACGCCGAGTCACTACTAGAAATTAGAAAAATCCAATAGCACCCAACCCGGAATTTGAACCCAGAACCTCCCGATCGGCAGTCGCGTTTAAATTAACATATTTACTGTAAACTGCTTTTCAACTTTTTAATGAAACTTACCAGGTCCCTTTTTAATAATCTGTATTTAAAAAACATCCAGAAATAAACAGACGATACCAGGTATATGCATACGCACCATTCCACTGTACGCGTCCTGAATATTTACGTACATTTAAAACCTTAACCTCAAGACAAGAATGAGATGACTTATCTGACTTGCAACAAATACATACGATTTTGGAATTTCAATAATAAACTTTATTGTTTAAGCTCGAAGATTCATTTTCATTAAACGGCTAAGCAACCTTCAAGGTACGATGCCGTAGACATAGCTGTGTGCAATATTTACATTTTGCTTGTCCGAGAGAGCATACGCGTTGTAGTGCTTGTAGAAAAAAACATATTCTAAATAATCGCGTATATTAGTCGTAAATAAATAATTTAAACCACCAATTCATAATAATGCTCCATCGCAATGTGTGAATTAATACTATTAATACTCAGTTTATAAAAGAAATAACAATATCACAATGTTTGGCTTTTCCTTTTAAAATTAAATTTTTATCGCATTTTGTTCAATAAAATAATCCAAACGAATTGTAAAGGCTAAGTCATTTTCAAAGAGACGTGCGACACAAAAAAATTGTGAAGTTGAAAGAAAATATACAAAAGAAACATTGTTTTGTGTAATTAAAATACGTGTTTTCCAGCGATGTATAAATTTATCAAAAGTGAATTGTGAGCACAGTTAAGTTTTGACCATGAAATGGGTGGTGCTGTTCTCGCTGATAGCGGCCAACGTGTTGAAGATACCATCACCGGTGGTGAGGATCGAGAGTGGATTGGTCCGCGGGAGGATAAGCGACAATGGCAGGTTCCACGAGTACTTCGGTATCCCCTATGGAACGGTCAATCAAACAAATAGATTTAAGGTTTGTCCTTTTGACTTATTAACAATCTTTGAAACTAGCTGCTTATGATCGGTCTTGGCAAACAGGTTTTATAAAATAAGTAAGTATATGACGGATTAGGGTTTGATCGCAGACCTGCCTAGTGGGTAGGATATAAGTACAATAGTATATGCATGTTATTCAAATATTATTTATATAAGTTAATTGACAAACCATTTCCATAATATTTATAAGTTAATCGACATATTTTTTAATTGAAATAAAAATAAATAAATAGAAATCATTGAAATAAAAATAAAGGGTGAATAATAATAGATACTTATTACAAGCTCCTATTTTGTTGGTATAATGAACAATAAATCTATAAACTACACGCTAATTATTGTACTTAACATTTTTGATAAATACAAAAGATGTAATCCAATTACGTATATTATTTAATGTAAGCAACTAACAGACAAAATACAGGACAACAATAATATACATACCTACTAGCTGCCAAATGTTATTTCTTCACCAAAACTAAGGTCACCTGTACGTAAAGTGATATGCCTACACGAATGGAAGAATATAAAAATAACTATGAATAGACAACCCCACTGGCTTTTGCAATGACCGTAAAAGCTAAATACGAGTATCATGATAACTAAATAAATTTATTAACTGTACATTTGCCGTGGATTCGGTGGACAGTCAACATGACCGATGATCCGGACTTGCAATCCTGAGAAGGGATGCGTTCGTAACTATTCGACGTCTACCCTCTGTACCACGCAACTGGCTTATTATGATAAGGAAAATTATTTCCAACATTGGACAAGTATGCAATTTAAAATTATACTTTATGACAATAATAACTATATTCGAGTATATGTATAGTACAATTTAAAGCGTAATTAATATCAGAAATCGAGGAGAATTTTGGACTTGCTGTATAGAACTATGTATGTCCAGCTGACATGACATGCTGATAGATAGGCTGATAGGCGCTCACCCGGGGGCGCGCATGCGCGCGTGTGTGTGTGTGTGTATGTGAACCTGCCGCCGTGGAGTTGATTCAGAATAGCACAAACATTTATCGATATCTAAATACAACTATTCATGTACTTATATGAATTCTGAGAAAGATCTGTCCTCATTCGACATCTATAAGGCAACATTGATACAATACAATAAGGATATTTTAATCTATAATAACACGGCAATCAAATCTAAATGCATTCGTGTATCTAAATGTAAAAACAATCGTTTTTATCAACTGTTCACGTACCTGGGGAAACTGAATAATACTACTAAAATTTTTTCATGTTGCCTCGCATCACGTAGTTAATGTTGTAAGAGTTTTTAAATGATTTTTATACAGTGTTATATAACAAGGAGTAAAAAATAACTGTTAGCTTACTTAGAAAGTAAGTCAATATAATAAAATACGCGCAAAATGTCACGAATAAAGATAACAAATTAATTTTCCAGATTACGACAATCTTCACATAAATGTTTTCCCAATAATTTGATATAAATCACATGTATTAATAAACAAGTTTCAACACAAAGTTCAAATAAAAATACCTAAATTATAGCACCAAACTTATATCCATTCATTAACGTAACGATGGTAAAATTCAGCTTTATTTTTTGGTCAAATGGCGAGCATTTACGACAAGACCTTGGCAATGTCAATGAACCACTGTTTCCCAAACTGTCCCATTAACCTTCAACGTATATCCTACACACTGGCAGTAGTTGGATGCGAAGAGCTGAAGATCGAGCTCAGTGGCATGCCATTGGAGAGGCTTATGTCCAGCCGTGGACGGGAGTAGGCTGATAATGATGATGATGATGACAGAACATATGTACATGTTTTTATACAGCAATGAATTTAAAAAATCAAAATAACCAGATATGTTCATATCATTGGTATGTAGGTATAATATGTAATTAGGATTTTAAGTAATGTTAACAAGTATAAAAAATAGTAAAACAAAAATGTGTATCTTCAAACCCAATAATGACATAATTGCGAGTTTGATAAAATCAGAATTTAATGCTTTAATTACATTATATTGACGTCATTAAATTCCTACGATGTTTAATCCTACTTAGTGAATATTTAAACCTAATTAGTGTACCTATATTTTTTATACATCCGCCATTGTCTTGACAGATCCGAATAAATATATAAAATATGTTAGTTACGTAATATTTTTACGGAATGATAATGATCGTTGTTGCTGAGCCACAAGTAAAAACATCGTCAATGTTATTCTTTATTTTTTTTATTTCTAAGTTGCTAAATGACGGAAATAAAATGAAATAACGTATTTTATTACAACTATGATTCCGCCTAATGTTTTTTATTAGAAATATCAAGTGTCGTCAGCAAGGTATCATAAAGTCAATGTCACGAAATCTGGGCGCAATTAATCGCAATCACAATCATTTAGGATTTTTGTGACATTAAATTTTCTGTTGAAGTTGATACCAAATTGGTAAGTAATAATGAGATTGATTCCACATGACAAATATGAAAAAATAATTTAAATGAATGGGCTGTTAAAAATTGATTCGAGCAATAATAACATTTTGAAAATGTTCAGTGTAGTTAATGCGTCGCCAGGGATCTCGTTATAAAACTGTCTAACCCGCCTTAATAAACAAACATACGTCGCATAAAAAGGTAGCTAAACATATTCGTATCTTTATAAAACATAACAATTAAAATTACCCCCATTAGTATTGGATTATTAAAGCAGTTCTCTCTGGATACAGTGAGCTGATCGTTTTTGTATGGCAAACACAATTTCAAACAGGCAAAAAATTAAGGTGTCTTAGACTAGAAATAAAAAATGGATTCAAAATGATCGGACCACCGTACAGTTTAATCGGTTTCGCCACACGACGTGGAGGTCGCGCTCCCAATACTTCGGATAATGACCTCGGCCTTTGGGTGCTATGAAATTAATTTCTATTCGATAATTTCTAGTTTTACGCCTAATCGAACATTACTCTCAGTAAATAAGTAAACTATTGCAGTATCGATAGCGAAAAAGAATAGACTATTATAGTAGATATAAAAACTTATAGACTGGATAAGCAATTTAAATTTGATTGTCAGGGTGTAGAGATTTGGATTCCAATCAAGAAGAAATGTTTGTGTAATTCGCGCAAGCGTCTGTTCCTTGACAGAGTGTAAAATTATCTATATACATTATACATATATACCTAATTACAGTCTTACGCTAACTGGTTACGATAGTAAAGCTTTTGACTAGTTATGGGTGAAAGGACTGTATGACAGTTGTCACAAGACATTTATCTACTTCACCAAATTTACCATGTCCAGATTGATAGTTGTTTGTTGTCGATAACTTTGGGTTACCTGAATTTGTAGACTTCCAAGATACAAAGACTCGTGCAAAGTATTACTGTCTGAAACAAAAAATCCTTTAGCATTATCATATCTACCTATTGGATGATAAAACAGCTTGGTATAAAAACAAATTGAATTTATTAGTGCAAAATATTGTAAGGCATCAGTGAAGTATCTCAAATAGAATTTATATTGTATTCGAAAATGAGCTATTGCTTGATTTTAAGCACAAACGCACGGACGCACGCGCACACGCGCACGTACACGCGCACGCACACGCACACGCGCACGCTTCTCATCGTCCACTGTTGGACATAAGCCTTTCCAATGGCGTAAATTAATTGATTAAATATAATTCGCGATCATTGAACGGCAACCGTCTCAACCGCACTGCTTTTTCTGCACAATAAAAAATGGAATAACTTGCCTCGTGCCAACATACTATTGCATCATAACTTCAAGAAATGATCAAAAAACATTACGAACATTAATTTTAACCAAGTACAATCCGTAAATTTCCACTATAACAAATTATACTATAATAAAAACTTATACGTTATAATACTAATCCAAGGACGATACATGTTACTTTATATTTTTTACTTCAGTTTTAACATCTATTTGAATTCACTTGCGTCATAAAGGTTCGCTCATGTTTTTCCATCAACGGATGTGTTAGTAAGTCTAAACTAATATAATTATTGGTTAGTTTGTTCTAACGCCCGTCACGCGCTAACTCAAATCTGAAAATAATATTAAAAGAATTTATACATACCCGTACATGTAGTCCGTTAACAATTTGTTTCTAAACAGATGAAATGAAAATAAATAGAGATTTAGCAACTGACAAACAATGAGGAAGAAAGTTCTTAAAGATAATGATGCCTCAATAAACAGCATTGGTTTCATGACCACAATTTACTAACAATAAATAGGTGAAGGATCTGATACTCGAAGAAGTAGTTGAGTCCATAGGACACGAAAGCAATTTCGGTAGCACGTATCTCAACGGTTAATTGATATGTAGACCAAAATGAACTGCGACCAACGAATATGTTGTAAAGACAATGTTGTGATAAAGACAGAAATCATTGCAAATATTCCTATATCTTAAGAAAACTATTCCATACATTTGATTGCAATAATCAATCAATTCGTTCAAAACTCACTTCATAACAATAGTTTTGTACGTAAACAAACCCTAGTATACAAACAATTGCTAACAAGCTTGTTATTCAGTTGTGGTCTAACATTACAAAATAACCCTTTCAATTGGACAGCAACTAGACACTGTTTCATGTCATGTACTGTGTTCATGTCTAAATATTTGTTTTACTTAGTGAATTTATAGAAAATTTAATTCAAAACATATATCATTTTTAAAATAGGCACAGGCTGTAGAATGCACTTTATCTCAGATTCACTTATACAGAAAATTCTTAATCCCATAAAGTTTATCCTCGATGATGTAACTATTCAGCCGTTAGTGCTTCTTAATCTTCTATTGTGCAGAAATAAAAGCCACTAATTAATAGACATTCATGGGTTTAAAACAGCCACATCATACCAAATTTGTAGCGCCGCAGAATTTAAAAGCCTATACATACACAAGTTCAACAAAATGAACAACTTGGTTTGTAATGTATGAAACATTCGAATTTCAGGCACCGCTGCCACCACCACAATGGGAAGGAATTTTTGAGGCCATTAACGTTAACACCAGATGCCCCCAAAAGATGACTGGCCTCGTAATTGGGGACGAAGACTGTTTAAAGATGAATATTTACACACCCATAGACTCTAATTCACATAAACTACATCCAGTCATGCTCTTTATACACGGTGGCGGATTCTACGAAGGCACAGGCATGCCATTCCTCTATGGAGGAGACTATTTTGCCGAAAATGGCGTCATATTTGTTGGAATCAATTACCGTCTAAATGTTGAAGGATTTCTATGCCTTGGCATAAAAGAAGCACCAGGAAATGCTGGTATCAAAGATCAACTAGCTGCACTTAGGTGGATCAGAAAAAATATTAAAGCTTTTAATGGTGATCCAGATAATGTAACATTATTTGGCGAAAGTGCAGGTGCGGTATCTACTTCTCATCTAATTCTGTCTCCCGCAGCTAAAGGTCTCTTTCATAAAGCAATCCTACAAAGTGGTGCTACCATAGCTCCTTGGGGTATTCAACATGATCCCATCAAAACAGCAAGCAAATTGGCCAAAGAATTTGGTTACTACACCACTGATCCTTATAAGATTTATAATATCTTATCAAAACGAACTTATAATGAACTCATAAGTACAATTAAATATACAAAAACGAAAAATCATATCACGTCTGAGATTCTATTCGTGCCTTGTATAGAAAAAAATATTCCAGGTGTAGAACCAATAGTTACAGAATATCCCAGTGACATAATATTATCAGGAAATTATACAAAATTACCAATGATAATTGGATTTAATGATAACGAGGGGTTATACTTCACATCTAAAAATTTTGGAACGAGCGTAAAACGAGTAAATCCAGTCGAACTTCTTCAACCCGATCTTCAATTCCCAACAGAAGAAGATAGAATGTTGATAGCAGAAACGATAAGAGAGCATTACTTTTCTCGTAATAATGAGGAAATGATAATGAACATGGTCGATTTGTACTCGGACCTTCATTTTAAGTTCCCTACGATCATAGAATCTGAAATGTACGCCAAAACCAACGACCAGCCCATTTATTATTACCTGTTCAAGTACAGCGGTATATTTAACATGCCAAAAATGATATCGCTGTTCATCTCCGCCCGAGGAGCGTCTCATGCCGACGAACTGTTCTATATGTTCAAGCCGCACACGATCCCATTACCTCAGAGGTACATGGAAGGAAAAATGATCACGCGGATGGTAACACTGTGGACCAACTTCGCTAAATACAAGTAAGTAAAACAACATTAACATATTTTATAAACCTCTATAAAATGACTATATCTATGACGCAACTAATATATTATTACAACATTGTATATGTATGAGTACTTTTAGTACAACGTGCTCATAATTATTTATGATTTGAATTGACGTCACAACCTTGAACTATGATCATAATCAAACGCCCGTAAAACTGCGACATTCTTTTAAACTTTTCTAGCCGTTAATTATTATATTGAATAATCCAATTCATTATTATTTTCTATTATATAAGACTACATATTAGCCATTAAAATCGTAGTGTTTAGACGGTAGGAATAAATATTATCTAAAAGTAAAACTTATTAAAACTACATATGTACATTATACTCGTATATCTAATAATACAATCTAACAATAAAACTTATGTAATATTTTTTGTTACATAATGAACTGTGCTGACGTAACGATATTCTGACATTGAAGGACTTATCAATTCAGGTATCGGGTACTACTACTGACTGAGTTGCTACTGCTTCATAATGATTCTAATCTTCTGTTCCACGACCTTGATATAATAAAAAATCATTCAACCCATAGAAGTCTTCGCTTCCAAAATCGAAGGCTTTGCGGTAAATCTGTGTCATGGCTATAGAAATAGCGCTGTGACATAGAGACAGCAATTTCAATTATATTGAAGGCAGTAATTGTAATTTATGACACGAATCACTCCAATTCGTTAGCGTGGGATAATTGTACTGTCACGTTAATAATTCAATCGCCTCGAGAAACTGTAAATCAAACAGCATCTGGGCTAATATAGAATTAGATACGTGTCAGGTGACGTTACTATATACATACATATGTAGGTATTGTACCTTTCGTCATACTTGTCCCGTCCCTGAACAGGTAGAACCATCTCGTGTGTAACTGTCAGACGAATATATTCACATTTATACATCAATCTAAAAAAGAACAAATCTTCCAAACTTCTCAGTTTAGCCACAAATTCGTACTCGTCACATGCGAGAATTTAGTTATGACGCCACTGATTTCTTAAGCATTTCCGTCGTTAAGACCTTAATTACATCTTACGACAAAATTTATTTACTCCAGGCCTACAACAGCAGGCATTCAAATGAATCCTGTACAGCATATTTGTTAATTTTCAGTAAACGTAACATCACGCCTGTATATCTTCGTAGAAATACGCAGACTAGTATGGTACACTCCCACGATTCACCTATTATGTTAATCGACACACTGTGGCATAAGGGGTGAGCCCATCGCCATACATCTACCACAAATTCTCATTCTAACCTCTTACTAAGAATTTGAAGTTAAAATACCTTAATAGTACCTGACGCGGGAATCGAAGCCAGCACTCAGCAATCGAGTTTGCAACACTAGACAAACAAGGCACTCCAATATTAAATGGAAGATAAAAACCTTCATTTTGTGATCGAAGAACCTGTTTTATGTTCTGCCTTGATCGCACAACACCCGTTTGCTCGTAAAGGTAACTCACTGCTGCCGTTGTAGCATTAAACATGGCATACCCCAGCTAGACCTGTCATTAGAATCCAGGTCCATTTTAATTCGTCCTCTTTTTAAACTGCTTATTCATCTGATTATATATGTACCGGCTTAACTCGCGTATGTTTTACGGGATGCCCGACTATTTTCGACCCTATACGAGGTCCTTTCTCAAGAGCTCGCGCCGTTAGCAGAGAGGTCGTGGCGGAAACACTTAATAGTATAATGCTTATTCATCCTTTAATTAATCAAGTGATGATATGAGTCTGGGGTGATCAATAATATTCAAAATTGTTTAATGTATTTTATATATGTACATACGCATATCACAATATCACTACATAAACAAGCAGTTTTCACGGTTTTGAAAAGACTAAAATAAAAGCTGTGCATAAAACTAATTGTCCCCCAAAACCTTACAAAATCATTTAAACAACCCGTCCTTTCATATTTGTCAAGCTTTCTATATTCGACATTCTACTTTTTAAAATAATAGAAAAGTAACAGAGATGAGGTGAGAATGGCCTGCTAATGGTACTTCCGAAGTCACACTGTCCAAACTATAGGTAGGTACTAAACGCAACGGTTAGCACTGTAAACACAATAAACAGACTAGACAGGGTAGGCAGACTCTTTGTACCATATTGAGAGTTTTGTTTCTCTTACTCTTTTCCTCTGTTTTCGACATTTGAGACGTAATAAGCGATGGATGCAATAATTTATTTCAATGGATTTTTTTATTCAAACAAATATTCGTGTTTACACTGAATTAACTAATTGTTCAGTAAAATTATAAAATTATGAATATATATTACAATTAAAGAACGAAACATTGTCAATCTGACTAAAGCAAATGTTCCATGATTTTAATCATTACACGGTTACATGTTTCATTCATCGTCAATTAATTTCTCAATATGGCGTCGACAATTAAAGTTAGCCAACAATCCAGATCAAGGCGTCCTTGGCACACTTTTGTTACGTCTAAAGTCTATGTACGAGCTAATACTGGCATGTTGCATGCCATTTTTATACATGTGCACGTGTAATAATTATTTCTTTAGATTTAACACATCTAAAAAAAATATTTATGGAGACCTGTATACTATCTAGGTTTCCTCTTGTCTGTTTTGTTTATCGCTACAGTTAACAATATTTAGTCTTGGAGTAATACATAATTAGCTTTGTGAAGTTCTAGTCAAAGCGCAAAAATCTTGGGAGAAATTGTCATTGAAATTATCAGAATCATAAATTATTTTAATTTAGTCAAAGACTAATACAGCGGTGACTAATTATACAGAGGTGACTAATATAGGATTATTTATATGAGGTATAGGTATGTGAAATATTTATCTACACCGCAAAGACGTGTACAAACATTAAACCTAAACCCAATAGAGTCTAAAGAGCATATTCATTACAAGACGACAAAGAAATCGCTTTAGTCGTTATCAATAGGACTTTGAAAACAATTTGAGCCGAACATAAAGCAATTGCGCTACAAACTGAGCAATTTGCAGTAGAGTAATCGTGTACAGAGTAATGAATAGTGACGTGAACCCATTCGTAGCCGCGTCACGTCCGCGCGTGATGTTATGTCCGGGAATTTATGACGGCTTTAAAATTGCACGTAATACGAAATTCAACGTCATCC
>DWME01009908.1:0-10584 GCA_018244795.1 Parelbella ahira ahira | reverse complement strand
GACAGGGTAATCTAGATGTGATGTTAAGACATGAACTCACTAAGATTAGAGCGCCATGGATAAATACAGAGTGAATAAATACAGTGGCGTGCCATTGGAGAGGCCTATGTCCAGCAGTGGACGGGAGTGGGCTGATAATGATGATGATGATGATGAATAAATACAATAGTCTTTAAGTGTTGTTTTCAATTTGTTGGTTGAGTGGTTACAACTGTGACTTCTGATTAAAAGTTCTGGGTTCAATACACAAGTAGGGTACAATCGGATTTTCTAGTTGTGGCTTGGAGTCTGGATGTGTGCCCGGTGTATGGTAATATGCTCACCACATGTTCCATTGTGGGACATAAACATAACTGTTGAAACATGGGATTGATTTACACTCCTCTGTCTAACCCTTCATAGACTATAGGCACCATGTTACATTATTCTTAATCATTTATCTTTTATCAAAACAGGTATTAGTAGTGCTGAAGAATGATAAACTGAAAGATCCAGACAAGAAGAGAGAGATTGAACTTTTACTGGGACCAATACCTGATGAACGATTTGCTCTGCTAGTCAATTTGGGTGAGTTTTGCACTTATCATTGATTGACAGACTGGCTGAATAGAAAATAATCTGTAAAGGGTGGTATGGAAATTCAGTTTCATAATAAATATTTAAAAGTCCCATGCTGTGTTAACTTCATTCTGGTATCCCGCTCACACCCCCATCATCTCCCTCCACAAAGGACAAGTGATCATGTAAACAATATTTAAAATATATGCCACTATACTAGAGTGGGAAGGTACTATACTCTTTGTTCTACCCCTTTTTTTTTTTAATACTAATAGGCTAGCTTTTGGCCAGTCTTGCCTGATGGAAAGCAACTATGTGGCCTATGATGTAGCAAGCTTGCTTTGGGGATTATAGGAGTGACGTGATGTTTATCTACCACAAACATCATCTGTTTCACCCCAAAACTGATCATCAGTAGAGTTCTGAACTGCCAATAGTCACAGTCGTTTATTTATTTGGTAATCCAACAACATTACATACAGGTGTGATCTGTTTGAGGTTGAGCTGAAAGAGATTATATCTGAACGTTTGGGTTGTTGGGAAGTATGCCTTTGTTTTTTGGTTTCGTGTAATTTTTTAATGTTATCACAATATTAATCCCTCATTCACTGAGCTATGGCCAAAATTAATTACTCTTGTCATTCTGTACTAGTGTTCTATAAAGTATGATACCTTAAAAGTTTTATAACACAAAATCATCTTCTGTATATTTTCAAGTATTACAGCTTCTCACGGTATGTTGCAAAGTATCCTGTGTTAAAACACCATTTTATATCCAAAGTGTTTTCACATATATACAGGTAAGAAAATCACCGACTTCAACATTAGCACAGCGACCGAGGGCAATGCTGAGATTGATGAAACTTACGGCATCAACGTGCAGTTTGAGGAGTCGTCTGAAGAAGATGACGAGGACGCCTATGGAGAGGTCAGATTCTTTGTACCTACTGGTTCCCGATATTCCATAGCCGAAATCATTTATGTAAACAGTTTAAAAAATGCAAAAAATTTTGTTAATATATAACCAAATTTTTAAAACATTTAATAATGTAATTACAATAGTATACATATTTCTGGTAAAATATTTAATTTGTTGTACCTTACAAAATCTAACATAGTGGATGTAACGACGCGCTACCTGCAGAAATATGAGCGCGCGCCTCACATGGAGAAATGCTGAACATGCATATCACCACGAACATCGAATATAGTAGACAATAGACTACGTCACATGCGTCACACTGAGACTGGCCATTCAGAGGACGCATCCTGAATCACGCTATCGAAGTTCCATAGAATCTCAGTATATATACAAGATCCGAAGTTAACATCAAGACCGCGGTCCCCAGGCAGCGACATCGCCTGGCGGGAGATCTCCCCTTTTCCTCCACATCACGCTAGTATTTCTCCAAAGGGGAAGGCTGATGAGTATAGTACTCCCACTTGTCACAGCTATGTTTGTTATCTATAAATAATATGTAGAAATGACAAGTACAAGCATTTACGGGCGGCCTCAAGTCTAAAGATTTCTTTAGGCCATTCTTGAGATATGACTGTCGCGGTGAAATAAAATAAAAAAGATAGGCCGAATAAATTGATATAATGATGATATCAAAAAGTTTACACACAAACCGTTACGACATGAGGATTTGTCAAATATATTCAGATCGTGACGTACAAGTATCTGGACTACGGCCTTAAAAAGAGCTGAGTGTACTACAATGCAAAGAAAAAAGAGGGTTGGTAATGATAATGATGATGATCATGATAATAATATAAAAACTACATATTTAAATATCCATATTAAGTATTGGTTATGGTGACGGTAACATTTGCTACCGTGGAACGGTGGAAAACCGTGGTTGAAATACATAATTTCCCTCAAATAAATAAATACAAGTTTTACTCTCGATATTCTTACATTTTATGACTTTCTTGCTATCTTTTCAAAGGTGACTAAGCTTTATTTGTTTAACAAAATTAACAGATAGAACAGTTTCCAATAAACCGTTAAAGACAACCAGTAATGCACGTACTCGTATATCAAATAATATCTGTTCAAGGTAAAACAAATTTTAAAATTTATCTCTTAAGTACCTACTTTGAAGGTTACCGGAGATTTTGTTTACTAGTCATGTATGTAGGTAATTTTTAAGTACCTATGAATTGAAAAAGCTATTTCATTAATAAAAAATAAATTTTAATTATAATTATGAATATTTCAAACGAGAAATCTATTAATTGCAATAAATAAATTTATATTTTAACGCCTAGGTCCATTGCAGCTCACTTTAATTTGAATTGTTAATGCTTAATAATAATTTGGATTATTATAATTATAATTGAAATGAAACTATTTCGCAAGACTATAATAAAATGTATTAACACTCACTATAGGCAAAAATATGCGCGGTGCGCAGGAAAACCTAATGCTATATACCATTTTGTGCTACGCTTTTTTAAGAGTCTATTTGTGAAAAAGTACTTTTAGTATGTAGCAAATATTCTTCCCGACTATTTAAGTTACCCATGTCACAAACTTTACTAAATGGAATAGGGTTTCAGAAGTATTCCATTAACTAAACGAAGTATCCGTTGCGAACATTCAAATATTCCAAATAGATTTAATTATTGTAGTATTACTTACTTGTGATGCCACAGATCTCAAACGGCTCCTAGCGGGATGCGTCTCGTCTATATTCAATTTGTTAACCATTTTAACGTAACTTCTTCAACAGTATTATTTACAAACAAACACTAATTTTGTACAACCTTCTGCGTTTTCACATTACCGTCAGTTCACGAAATGTGTGTTAGTCTTAAAACTGGTTCTGTTTTATAAAAAAGTTTTCTTTCCTCATGTGGCGGCAAAGCAGAGGCCGTGTGCTCGCTGCCAGCCGCCGAACGGAACAGTCAAAGGATTGTTAGGTTAACAGTAACAATGTGTGACATTATTTCTCTAAATGTAATCGTAATTTAACACTGGTGAGGTTATATGTATCTCTGTCATTGAACAATACGGTTAGTGTATTGTAACGTTATAAAGATGAATTGTACTTTTATGTTCACCATCAATCTATGTAGGTAGGTATATACTAAATTAATTCACTGGGTATAAGGTGTGAAGTGAAAAACAAGTCTATATTTGGAACTTGGTACTATAACAAGTTAGTTTTTAGTATATGAAGTTTATTTTATCGATTGAAAATAAATGGGCTGTAAAATTTCAGGGTAATAATAGTATTGAATGCTGTTTCCAATATATTTTCAATTTGGCAAAGGCGAGTAACAATATTTACATTATTTTATAATGATTTTGGAAATATTGTGTGAGTGAACTTTGTATAATATAAACAGTGTTAATAATATTATCATTTTTGGATACTATTTATTCGTATATTATTAATTATTTACCTATACAATATGTATAGGAACTGAAAATTAATACTGGCAAGTTATGGACAATAACAGTAAATTAAGTTTACAAGCAAATTAGGAATAATAACTGGAAAGTACACTGAAAAGCTATATATAGTATAAAATATTGGAAGTTAAAAATTATAACCTGAAGTAAACACCGGAAAGTTATAAACAATGAAAGTTGTACACAATAACTGCTCATTTTGTTTTAATTCTATGTAGGTAACGTAATTTAAATTTGGAATATGCATTAATTTTTTTTAGTGCTGATATCCGTGCCCGAGGGAAAGACACATTTGACATATGTAAGTGAGCCTTCTATTATATAAAATTATTGCGCTTAAACATATCGTATTAAATACATATGTAGTTGTGTACGTTTATTATTATTATGTTTAGAATAGATACATTTTACGTGTGTGTACGTTTCTTTATTAACATGTAACAGCATGTTTTTTGTTCATCCCATATCCTTGGAAGATTTACGAGTACGTAATGGTAGTTTCGTGGTTTACATTCCAACCCCTCGTCCCGAGTTGTTGGGTTCGATTCGTGGCAAGCCTTACTTTACGCTGCGTTTTTAAATGTGCGTGCGTATAGGTTCAATATTACTCGTTCTAAGCATGAAAGAAAAGATTGTGAGGTAACCTATACACATAATTGACCGTAACTAAGAAGTATGAAAACTGCCAACCCTCTGTTTGCTAAGCCTTAAACACTTCTCATTCTGATCTTCTCATACATTAGATGATGATGAACAAAAAAATATTTTTTTGTCGCATCGCATCTAAATCGCCGATCTCCGAGATAAGTCCATTGATAGGCCAAGTCTATCTATATCTTCTCAATATATAATAATTGTATGTCAATACACGTGTACTCGAAGATGTGACTGAACTTCTCTGTCAAGGCCTTATTCGTTAAGAGATCGAACTTCGGATGCAAATTAAGGTCGGAGCATGAACACTTATCAGTTTCTCATTGAGATAGTGTCATTGATTCCATTCGAATGTTTGAATGAGTTTGACACGAGGGGAATGTTACGATTACGAGAGAATTCTTTCAGGGTTTTAATGTGAAAAAATACTTATGGCGTTAGGCAGTAATACTTTTATTTAGTAATAATTTATAGCACACCCACGAGTGGCATGTTTTACTCCTATGTACATATATTATAGTAGAAACTGTAAAAATATGTAAATATATTTTGTATTTAATATCTTATATGGCTCTCTACCCTATCGAACTAGGGTTCTGCTGTAATGGCAGGTGTTAAGTTGGATTTAATATGTTTAATAATGTGTTCGATAATATTTTCAACAATGATAAAGGCGAACTTAATGTCAAGTGGTCTTCTCGTTTCAATCTTTTAAAATAAGTTCACAATTGCTTAGTATGTTTTTGTCTATCAATATTCTCTGTGCACAAGATTGTTAAATAAAAAGGTATAAATAAAATAAAACAATAAAAAAATATATTATTATAGGTGAAAAACAAATGTTATTTTAATTACCATTAGTGATACAAAACGATAAGAATATAATTATGTATGTTCAAATATAATTAAATACAAATGATGGGACATAAATAAGTATTAATACAACATAAATATAGTATTTAAACCGTATTTAAAAGTTATATTTAAATGAAAATAACAAGTTGCCGCCGAACAGGAACTAGGTGTTAACAATTAATTTTATACGTGTAATTTACTTGAGAGCTCGTTACAATATTTTAATGTTAAAATTCGGTTCAAGTCTTCCACATACGGGTATGTGTGAGTCACTCGCGACAAACACCGTTGTCATAATACACACACTTATAAACGCAATTACACACGTCGTTATATTAGAAGTCTTATAAATAAAAACATTAGATGAAAATGATTAAAGTTTTATAGTGGATTTATCGTTATCACTTTAACAAGTAGGTACCTATGTTAATTCCCAATCAAATATTTGTAAACACAAATATATATTTAAATAAAAATAATTTTCAATTAATTAAAATATTCTTAATTCAGAAAAATATTACGTCCTATTTATCATGTAAAGAAACGAATTAAATAGGCCTTATAACATTCGCAATAATAGAGAATAGGCCTTTTTAAAATACAATATGATGTAACGGGAAGAATATACATATGTAGTCATGAAATGTTTTGGGGTTATTTTGATTTCATAGCCGTTTTCAAATGTATCTTGTTTTTTCATTTAATGTTGATCTATCTACGTATTTGCCAGTTCCAATTATTGCAAATGTCAAACGTGGCTTATTTAAACAAAGTCATTAACACATCTATGTGAAATGATATTATTTATCAAAAATAGGTAGGATTTTATTACCTATTAGGTACTATGTAGGTAAATATTATGGGAACTATAAGAAGAAAACCAATAACGAGTTTTTCCATTTGTCATGAATGAATGAAGTCCTTTCCGCCATGCCCGGCGACAGCGACGTGGATTGTCTGGTTTCTGGCGTAAGCTCGAAAATGACGTGCTAACTCAATTTTGGTTTTACAGACCCGATCACACTGCGAGCAAAAGTGTTCGACAAAATCGTTATGAGTATAATTATAACTGGATTTTGGTAGACTTTTGCGAGCTCGGTGTTTTTCCTCTTGGACTTCTATTTCTTAGTATTCTACTTGTAGTACCGTAGTACCGAATTCGTAGTAAATAAGAATGTAAAACATTATTGCACAATCGTTAAGAAAATATTGGAGAGCAAAGTTTCTTCATGTAGTAATGAAATATAGTTCGAGTGTTCTACAATTGTACATGAGAATGTACTCGAGCAATGGACCATAAAAAACTGCTCACGTAATAACAAATACAATTTTCGCAAATGGCAGTTTCGAAGAAAAGGCAATTGTTTTTTTATGATCTCTACTTTACCACAAATCAAATAGATATATTTTTCTCCTGCAAATACAAATTAATAACTAAAAATAACACGTTAATATTTAAAAAAAAATCGGAAAGATTACTACATTCTTTATGCAATAAAACGTCTTAGTATACCAAGATAATATATATCTTGTAATGCTTGTTCACATACATTGACAACGAGATATACAATTATAAAATGTTTTGTAATATAACGTATTAGGCCTTGCTGTAGGTAATATGTAGGTATATATTATACCTACTCTTTAAATTCTTGTCTGTTTGTAGCCAATGAATTACTGCAACATGGCGTCGACGTGTGTACACGACAGCAATCAAATATGCGCTACGTCGCCGGACGGCTGCAGCCGGCGCGCCTTCCTGGACCAGTGCGACATGTACGAATACAACTGCGACTTTGGCACCCGTATGTATCGCGGAGCTGACTGTGTTCTATAAAAAGGATTGAGTTGCGACTGCAGATTTGCAGTCCTGTACTTATATTATTGAAGTCACCTGTAAATTTTCAACCGAAATGACTTAATTGCGACTGTAGAAGACTGATATCCCGTACCGTTCTTTCACGTGTAAATGTTCAATGGTAATAACTGAGTTGCGACTACAGACGCCTGCAGGCCTGTACTTATGCTATTAAAGCCACGGGTAGACGTTCATTAGAAATAACTTAGTTGTTGTTGTGGAAGACCGCATTCCTCTACTTAGATACTTAAAGTTACCTGTAGACCTTTAATTTATTGGATAATAGCTATTCCAGGCTAAAGATATCGCATAGTGTGAATGTAATTTGTTAGTATGTCTGAGCGTCTGATTAGGTTAGCTTTCCAGTGGTTAGGTTAGGTTTGTTGTCCAATGAAGCTGGAATGAGCTACTCTTTCAAAATACATTCTCTTTACAAGTCTATAACTCGAATGTATCGTAATTCATTAAAATGTAAATTGTTTGATGTATCGTTTTAAAACAGTAAATTAAACGTGTAACGTACTGTATACCTACAGACCTCGATCAGTTTTTGCAGTATATATCAATTTGTTGGTTCGTTATCTATGCAACACTCAACGTCTCGAATTTAACGAAATTCAATGTCGTGATAACTTTTACGAGAGTTAAAGGTGGAACACCTTTTACGACAGGTAAATGTCTCGTTAGAACTCCAGTTCTAGTTCTCTCTCCAGCGCGAGTAACATTACAGATGCAAAATACAAAAGATAATGATAGGTATAGTTTACAATACCAATTAATACTATACTGATTCAGAACAATGTACTTGACGATCACATTAACATATGCACTTTATCTACTGTCATATTATTGTGCTAGGTCATAAGTGCGTAGAAGAATGATCTAAGTGCAGAGGTACAAAAAGTAGAACAAAGAGCTAATAAATATAATCTGCTTAAATAAACAATGAACATCTTAGTATTTATGTTAAAATAACATTGCTGTGAGGGCAGTGTAGAATAAGATTAGGTACGAAGTACTCGGAGATCAAATATCATAACCGTTAGATAGTCACTTACTTAGTATCTATACATGACAAAGCACTAACAAATATGTAGAAAATTCTAGATTTGGTATTTATAAAACTTTAAACGCCATGTTTCTGTGGCGTAAAGATATCTTATCGTGTCTTGTTAAATTGTGTAAGCCACATTTAAAAAGTTTAATTGTGCAATGATTTTTTCACGTTATCTTTCAGAATTCGTGATGAAAGCGACAAGTCAATGTACCAATGGGCAACAAGATTCATCGTGCTGATAAATAAATGTCATGCGTATTAACCCTTCGCACTCGGATTTAATATGACCATGAAACGGTGGAAATAAAATAAAAAAATATCGCTGTTTCGACCGCATCTATAAATTACTCCTTGCGAGTGGAATGGTAAAATGTATGATGTCGCATACGCTGAGACATACGAGCGCAACGGTAAAACTTGTGATGTCGCATATGCTGAGACATACGAGTGCAAAGGGTTAAACAACGATTAGACACAATAATTTAATTTATATCGACAAAAACTAAATTAGCTAAAATAAATTATTTGAAATGTGTACTTCAAGTGTATTGTGGCACTTTTTTATCCCTCCATAGGCGTCTTGCTATGATGACGTATAATGAAGATGAGGAAGAATATATCCCTCGCAAGTGCCAAGTCGATTTCTGCGCATTGTACGTAAATTCAAGTTTGAAAATTACACGAAATCTCAACTAAAACCACAATTGGTAAGAAATTGTTAAAAAATGTAACATGATTTACGCTTTAGGTGACAATAAATAAAATAAATAAATCTGTTAAAAAATATAATCTCATAAATTGATAACATTATGAACACTATCATATTTGTACTATTCACAGTATAATAATAATATTCAACTATTTTTGTACTTTTAATACAAATACGTTACGATACAGCTCGGTCCGATATACAGATACGGTCCGATATAGTTCGGAAACCAAAAATGTTATCTAATAATCCAATACCTAACATTAGGGATTTTTATTTGAATTTTAAGCTAAATCAATCCGCTCTCGGACATTTACAGTTTTCATTCACCGTTCCATTCATTCATAACTTATTTACCACGTGTTCAATATTTCTAAAAGTAATGCGCCGATTAACGTTGACCGTTGCACCAGGACTTGCCGTTAACACCAAATCGTAAAACGCATCTGTAACTCATCCCAGAAGGAAGATCTTAACTTTAGATACCCTGCGTGGCATTAGCATACATATAGCATTCGAACCCGTGCTGTGTTCGTATATTCAAAATCCAACACATAGACCGCCCAGAAGAAGCAACACATCTGCCACTGACCTCAAATAGGAACAGATATGCAATAAGTACCAGGAGTAATCCAAGAAACCCTCATTTTGGACTGACGCAGCAAAAAAGTATGTCACAACATGCTTGTGGGAGTGTACTGCACTCCGTTGCCTACCCTTTCGGGGATTACGGCGTGGTATTAACATGCGTGCTATTTGACTAGCATTGGTTTGGTAGCCTTATAGTTTCTTCTCTTCTTTCTGAAGGCGTTAATTATACAATCATCAGCGAACACCCTTCTGTCACTCTTGTAGAACGCTTCGATTTCAACTAAGGATTTGTTTTCTGTTTCTGGTAAGAAGAAGTATAAGTACAATGTGCCAATAAATCCTAACGAGGAATAAATTGCAAATGTTCCGCTCAAACTAAATATTGATTCCAGATTATAGTTTGTTTTGGACGCCATGAAGATTATTGCGTAGCTGACACCTGCGGCCAAGCCAGTGGCAAGACCACGACTCCTGTAAAAGGAATAATTACATATTTAATGAAAATATCTATTAGTGACGACGATTTTGCTAAATATTACTTGATTTTATGTTTCATGAGTATCTACGTATGTAAATTATAAAATGTTGTATCAGCTGAACTCCCGTATGTTTCTTCGGGTTGACCCGACTACTTATGAACCTATTTCTTGAGCTCAATCCCGTATTTGTTGAACTAAATAGATCTTTTTGACCTATGATGATATATGGTGGTTACTACCCATACAAAAAAAATCAAGATTGTAAGAAGGCAATTTTTAAGCCGTGGTACGAATCTGCGGTTAAACAAGAAATTCACAATGAAGTACCTATACATATTAGGTCAGATCTCGCACCGCCTTACCTGAATGGAAACACTTCAGACAGTAGAGCCCACGGGA
>DWME01009907.1:0-10584 GCA_018244795.1 Parelbella ahira ahira | reverse complement strand
GTTCGCCAAAGAAGTTTCACTTCTGACATGTGTACTTTGTACGCACGCATGTTTTTTTTCTGAGTTTATATTAATCACAGGCCTTATTGTTAATGCAATAAAAAAAATTACGACGATGCCTAGTAAATTAAAATACGGACACCTCTAACAAAATTTATGAAATACGATATAATTTGATCTCAATCACTTAGAGAAAAATTATCTTATCGCTAAATGATTTAAACAAGTTTAACCTAAAAAAAGAATATCTTTGCTATGAATACATTAAGTTCATATAAAGCTGTTGTACTGACAAAAATTAGACGTATTGCTTGCTATTCATTGCCTGGAAGGCACTAATTCGATAGCAAAATATGACAAATCTGTCATTGTCAAAATGTCAATAGTCTGGTTTTATGCTGTCAATAACAAATATTGACTCTCTCGTTCCTGTGGTCTTATTTTGACATCAATTTCTATCAGTTTTAAACGTCGCTTATTTATCTTCAACAAGATTTCGATATAAATACTTATAAACCATTTACGAGAACAAATACCAATCAATGGATGAGTTCGTCAACTACATATTGCTAATCTTGGTTATATTGCCAGTGATCCTGTTCATCAACTTGTGGGCCGGCATCGGATGGGAGCTGTTCGTTAATAATTGAATAAGTTACGATAAAATCACGCGGCACAATATTCCAAATATAACCATGGAAAAACTATACATAATTTATCAGAAAGACGAATGGCATAACCATTGCGGTCTAGGTTACTGGATGGATTTTTTATAAGATCATATAAATAGGTTGGTTCGTAATTAATAAAAACAATTATATTTTATATTGTTTTTTATTTAAACACTTCATAAATATTTATCATAATTAACTCATATCAATTGCATTTTGAATGCTTACAATTATTACGTAATTATGAAATAAATTATACTTTACTACTGTACGCAAGTTCAGAGATCAAACAACGTATTAGGGAGGGATTTACTGTAAATCCTCAATGTTACATGGATTACAAAACCATTTTAAAAATTTAACGAACAGAAACACACATGATAAATTATCAAAATTAGACTGTAGAAGACTACCACATTTTCAACTGAAAATGCCGAAAGGCAATTCATTTATTAGGTATTGAATGATCACTGACATTAACAACATGATCAAACAGTTCAACAGAAAACTTATTGTCTGCTGTACATATAGGCCTGTCACTATAAGAGCTTTATGTAATCCCAGAAGATTCTATGGTTTGTTTAAAAAAACTATCTTCAATTATTTTGTTACTTGATTTCAAACTACACTATATTGAAAGCTAATAGTTTATTATACAATTGAACAGACAATAAAAAGCATAGTAAAAGCATAATGAATATGTCATGATTTTATATATATTAGTGCCGAATAAGATATTTTTACGTCTTGTACTCCACCAATTCAGTCTATCTCATTAGTTAAATTAGATAAACAAAATTTTAATGAAAAGTAAATTCTGTCTCTGGTAAAAACAACTGACAATTGTTATGGGATACCTCAAATAATTTCAAGCTATGTGATCACTACTCATGAAATATTTGATAAGAAACACAGATAAATGTAAACCAATGCCACAATAAACTGTGATAGATCACCTGTAACTGACCCATGTTTCATAAAAAAACAACACTACAGTAATGAGATTAATCAAGACAAAACAGTACTAAACTATAAAAACGTTATAAACAATGATTAAAATTTAAGTTAATATTAAAGTATCACAATATGATCATATCTGCAAGGACACTTGCCTTCTTAAATTAACATAATTCTTAAGTGTCATTATATAGAATATAACTCTATGAAAAAGGTTATTATTTTAAATAATATTGGTTAAACTACCAGTATTTTCCTTAGTTTAAAATGTATCAGAATTTGGGCTAAGCTTGTTGAATATATTTTAAATCTTAACATAACATCACTCATAATTCCTGAAGGGGTAGCCAGAGGGGTGTAGTACACCCTCATGTTTCACCAGTTACGTTTTAAGTTCCATGGGATAGGTGATGAGTGGTAGTGGTATTTTAAATCTTCATAGTAATATTCTTCATATCAACAACCTCTTTTATCATTCTTCTGTTGGATGTTAACGATTCTTCGATTATATTTAATATGACGATTGTGGATATTTTTGTATGTTTTTTAGCATCCCATGATGCCATTCCCGGTCTACATTTTCGGAATGGAAGGCTTGAACTTAAACCAAGTTGATTATTAATTACAATAGTAAAATAAAAGCACAATATGAAACTAAAAATAAGTTTCTGTATCTTCATAAGATGGGGATTCTCCATTGACATGTAAAATTGACTTTCCACTTCACCATTTATAACTTAAATATCGTTATTTAAAAATAAATTGGCTGAATACCTTATAACAAAAATTTGGCTAAACTAAATACTGTTCAAACATATCAGTTATAAAATAATGATATAACTATTTGGTCATTTTCACAAACTATCCTATCAATATCATCAGACCATTTTCTTTAATAAAACAATTGACTATCCTATAAATATAATTAAATAAAAGTCATAAGTAAGTAAACACATTCACAAGAATAAAAACATTCAAGTTCGCAAAAACATTGGTGTACATCATAACAATTAACTCAACATAAAAAAATCCATCATAACTTCACATCTTTGAATACCCAAATATTGAACTATATTACAATTTGTTGAAGGAAATCTATGTATATAGATTTGTCTGTCTTTCCTATACATGTATGTATATATTCCATACATATATGTATTCCTATGTGTATATAGAGTGTGAATGTAAAGAGCATGTCTATGAATTGTATGAATGAGAAAAAGATATATTTACAAAGAAAAATAAATTGGCAAGCGAGGTATTTGGTAAGAGAATTATGAATCCAATATTTGCGCAATGAATTTAGGAGATTCACAGGTACTCACGCTGACGGTTTATTAATTTATAATAATTCATTTAATATAATCTAGTCATTAATTTTATACAATCCATTTCTTATAGCTCTGGGAGCATAATATCATTTCTATCATGTTACTATAGTATATTTTAATTTGTATTGATATACAGAGTAATTTAAATTTCACTAGACAGCAGCAGCTCCTCCATGCCCATGTGCCCGCGATGTCTCCATACCCGGTATCTCGCTATGTCCTTGCGAGTCACCATGCCGACAACCTGCATTATAAGGTGTATTAGTAAAGCTTGTCGAATAGATGAAAGGCTTAAAAATACATATCTTTAAGGGCATCCTTAATGCTTCGTATTCGATTACTGGCAGATAATTAAGATTAAGATATAAAATACACAGAGACGCGTGCACACCGTAACACGCCCCAAGACGTACACAGATGCACATGTATAGAGTACAGAGTAGAGAGGCGGCGCGCACCTCGTTGAGGTCGTTGACGATGGGCAGGTGGCGCAGGCCCAGCGCGCGGAACAGCCGGAAGAGGCGCGGCAGCGACGCGCGGTGCGGCAGCGTGTACGGCGACGGGTTCATGAACGGCCGCAGGTCCACCGTGCACGGCTTCTCCCACTCCGCGATCTCCAGCTGCCTCGCGCGCGCGCGTTGTACGGAACAGAGGACAATAGCTTTGTACGATCATAAAGTACCCGACACTTAAGTACGAACAATTTATATAATAAAATTGATACGCCAATAATAAAATTAATGTGTTATTAATCTCAAAGTTTATATTAACAGGTTTGTATTAACATTTATAAGATTACCTTAACCTTTAGGCAATTTATTACTAAAGGTTTATTATCTGTTACATGTCCATTTATGTGTCTGCTGTAGGTACTTGTCTCCGCTGGTGCGATAGGCGCGAGCTCATGATAAAGAACTTCGGTAAGGCTAATCAAGCCATTAGTTAACTTTAAATATGTTAAAAATTATATACTACATCATTATCATCATCAGTCTACTTCCGTTCACTGCTGAACATAGGGCCCTGCAATAGGACGCCACTGAGCTCATTCTTCAGCTCTACGTGTCCAACCTGCCAGCCGTTTTGTTCATATTCTCACTCCTCCTGGGTGGAGGACGTGCTACGCTACGTGCTATGATGATTTATATTTATCGGTTCTATAGTAAATTTAGATTTGCAAAGACTCCAAGCTCACCTCATCAATAGACGGATACCGAGGGTATTCGGTCCGGAACATATTCATATCGACCTTGAAATTGGACCACGTGGTGTTGGCGTTCTCGTTGTAAATCTTATTCTGCAGCAGCACGATCAGCTGCGAGCGCAGTATCAGGCCGCGGAGACGTTTGTACGTGTGCACTTCGGCCTGAGGACATTAAAAAAAAGTAAAATTCCTTGGAATTCTAAGTCAATCACATCTTTTAAAAATTAGTATTCTGTTACTGTGCGAAAGTACACACTGCGTACTCCCTTACAAAAGGGTTTCATTGGAGGCAATAAAACAGATAATAATAATTATAAACTTTCAAGTGTTTACTTTGCTCCAATGATTAAGGAACCTAAAATTCCGATGCATGTATGTATCAAGGAGACCGGATAGACTAGACCGAGTAAGACGAAATAGGTACCGTCTGATGTTAGAACTCCAACATGGAACTCCAAGTCTCCGAGTCAAAGAGAGCGAAAAATGTAGATGTAGGTAAGGGTAGAGATTTAGGCACTTGATGCTCTCCGCCTGCTCACGAGAGACCTCACATGATAGATGAATAAAAATAAAACTGTAATATGCGATAGGACACTGACATCGTCGCTGAGCGGCGGGTCGACGACGGGGAAGCCGTTGTAGGAGACGATCTTGAGTATTTCCACGATGTGGCCGACGTTCTCCGTGGTGCGCAACGCGAACACGGGGTGCGACATCACCTCCGACGCGTAGATGTTGTGCGTGAGCGGCGGCGGCTCCCACGGCAGCAGCGGCACGCCCGCCAGCTGGATCAGGATGTCGTAGATGCCCTGCCGACATCAACTGACATTTAGTGTGTACAAGGTTAGATGTGTGATAGCTGCAAGAAGAAATAATAGCTGGGTCTGAAGGATAGGATAGGATAATAGGATCTTTGAATTGACTGTTCTTTGTGATGTAGTGGAGTATGTGCCTACAGCTGAAGATCTACTAATGGAAGATTAACTGATTTTATATAGTTTAAATCATTAATTTTTTTACTTTATGTCGCTTCAGAATTTGCGCTCTCCACAAAACAATGATTATTTATTCACATTCACGTGAGACTCACTTGAACATAATATACATATTATGTATGTACATCATAATTATATAGTTGTTAGGTCGAATACTTCTAAATAGTGAAAAAGATGTGCTCGGAATCTGGAATAGTGCCGGGTGTATTGCAATAGCCTCACCACTTATTCCATGGGACTTAAACGTACCTGTTGAAACGTGGAAGTGTACTCTGCCTACCCCTTCGGGGATTAAAGGCGTGATATTACATTAGACTATAACTTATCACTACTAATATAAAGTGAAATATTTAATTTGCATCACTAATATTGGCTTAAATTAATTAATTTTAGTGTGAGAAGACTTCTTCCATTTTTTTTTAGAGAAAGCCTCTTTTATAGTACATCGTTTATCATTTTCTTCATATAAAGTACACCTAAATTACCTGTAAAAGTACAGTAATTTATTTTCTTTTACAAGTTTCCAATTGTAACTGACAATAAGACGAAAAGAAAACTAAAATGGTATTATGCACATTAATGAATTTCTCGCTTGTGTAAAAATACTCGAGTGACGCGAATACGCTGACACCGCACGACACCCAATATAATTGGGATGATAATAGCGCAGACAAGAGGGTACCTCATTGAAGAAGTCGCCGGTCCACTTGGCGACGACGAGCGTGACGATGACGGGCAGCGCGTTGGAGATCTGCCCCGTGGTCTCGATGATGATGACGGTGAGCGAGATGGTCATGCGCACGACGCCGCCGAGCTGCGCCGCCGCGCCCACCAGCGCGTACTTCGCAGGCGCCACCGCCTGCGCACGCGCACCCGCGCTTTAGCTGCTGTTTAGCTGCTGCTCCGTGCGCTACACCCACCACATCCCTACACCCTTGCTCCTTACCCACTGCTGGCTCGACCGTAGCCTACCATATCCTGCCCGACCTACGCTATTACTCATAGGAGACCAAACATTAACTCTACTCCCTGCTGGCTGACCCGTAGGCTGATACACCAGACCGGACCCTCACCCTACCTACTACTTTGCCTGCCCTAGGTCACCACTGCTCGAGTTGGCCCCAGTTATAAAAATAATATTGCTAATGTTACATTCGTACTGTTCATCTAGTTAACATTGAGATTTTAATATTAGACTTTTAAAAAAATTGTACCCATCACACATGCTACATAGCAACTTTTAATAAATTAATGACTGTTATGTTTTAAATTCAAACGTTCAGTTATAGAACTAACTAAGAAACAAACCGTCAGTAGTACATAACATTCTATACTCAATATTTTATTCATAACTTACCACCCATTTATGTACAAATATCAATACACACATTGACTTCCTGGATGAAATTTGAATAAACAAATATACAATTTTTAAATGTAGATATCTAATTGTATTAAATTACAGTAATATAATTGTAAATGATAAAACAAGCTTACATTAGACGGCAACATATACTGTATAAGTATCGCCAGCAGTCGCCCCCAGGCGGCGCCAGTGAGCAGGTTCGGGATGAACAGCCCGCTGGAGACCGCCAGGCCGAACGTCCAGGTGGACAGCAGGAAGTAGCACACCACGAACATCAGCAGAGACCACGGCTTGTACGAGCCCATCGGATCGTGGAGGAAGCTGCGCACTGATGCTTCAGGCGTTTGGAACCAGATCGCAGCCAAGGCGTTGTATTCGCCGTCAGCACAGTGCAACTGTTACAGGAAGATAAAACGTCTGTTAAAAGTGTAAAAAAGCATGATACATCGTTTTTTTGGGTTTTAATTTAATAATATCTTAGGACATCCGACATAGCCAGCTCATCCTAAATTAGGCTGTCGAATAAAGTGCTCAAACTAAACATGGCCAATTATATATCAATTCTTGAGCAAAAGATCTATTTACCAACCTTATTGTTTAATATACATTCACAATTAATACTATTTCACAAACAAGGAAACAGATTTACATATCCTTTGATCATTGTAAATTATATTCATCATCATCATCATCACCATCTTGTTCTTTTATCGTTCCACTGTTGGCTTCATGTCTTCTCTAACAATGAGAAAGACTAGAGCCATAGTCTACCAAGCTAGATGTTAGTTGGCACACTTCACATGACTGAGAGAATATTATGGAGTACTCTGTTATTATAAAATTAAAATAAATCGCAAATATTAAAAAAAAGGGTGTGCACCAGGATTTGGGCCCAGGACCGCATAAATAAGGGGTTGAATTCTAACCACTACGCTATCAGTGCTAATCAAGCACTGTTGCAAAAACAATATTGTTAGCGCAGATACTGACCTGCAATGGTACTTTGGTGGGGTCCTCGCCAAGCGGGCGACAGTCGTTCAGAAGGAACATCATGAGGAAGCCGCAGGTGGCGCTCACGGCCGCCACCAGGCACGCTTCGACAACCCGCAGCCACGGGGCGGACACGTACCTACGCATAGGTATACCATGAACAATAAACAATAACAAAACTATTAAGCCATATTACATAACTTGCAAAAGTTAATTAAGCTCCTAGCATGACAATAATGAAGTGAGAACGTGACGAAGTCGAGATAGGTAGGTATTGGTAAAAAGTGAGGCGGCGGGAGGTGGGGCGCTGTCTCGCGAATGCTTAGTTGATTTCTGCGTGTTGTATTCACGTGTATCATCATCACAATTAACCCTTTTATAATTAGACTTTTGGGCACGAGCATCGTTTCAGGGTGAGAAGGGTTAAGGCTATGGTCTGCTACGCTGTCAAACTTTAAAGAACATATCTATATACAGTCCTCGATTGGAAGGTGGAATCTCAGCGCAAGACTTCAGTCCTTCAGTGTAGTTTACTAAATTCCTAATCATTATTTAATTAAACATCCTGAAACAATATGAAATCGTGCAGCAAGTTTATTAAAATGTTGTCTACTTCTTGAAATGTTTTCTGACTCTCAAAAAATTGTCCATCTAAGCTTTAGTACAGTGTGAATGGTCTTATTATAACTTACTACATGTATCTATCACTATAGAAAATTTAACAAATATAACGTAACGTAATCACGCCTGTAATCCCCGAAATGGTAGGCAGAGGAGTGTAATACACTCCCACGTGGCACCAATTACTTTTACATAAAAAGTAAAACCTTATCCGAAACACAGCCAACTTGTAATTGATATGGTTCCACAGCGCCCCTAGCAGTCCACCGATGACGCCGAAAAGTGCGAACACCGGAAGTTCGTAAAATTGAAACGGAAACGGCTCCATCTTGCCCAGATTCAACAGACCTGAATATATCAAAAAATATATTAGTAGACATATTTGGCACTCCGTGCTCTCTGCCTACCCCATAAGAGATTTGACGTCAAAATATGTGTGTATGTACATATATACCTAATCTAACATAATAATAATAATAATCGACCCATTTGTCATTCCACTGTTGGAATATGGGTCTCCTCTCATATTGAGAGGGTCAAGGCCATAGCCTAGTAAACATATTTAAAGCTTTATGAAAACAAGATTTTCATGTTACACATAAGATTTAGAATTTAAAACTGCATGAAGTCTTGACGAATAGGTACAATGTGCTGAATAAAACACTTACACCAGAGAGTTTATATAAATTTTTCTAAATTAGAAAAATCCGCTAGTACCCGACCCAGGATTTGAACCCAGGACCTCTCGATCGGCAGTCGCGCTTGCAACCGCTCGAACGAGGCAGTCAATATATTTATATATATATATATATATATATATATATATGTATATATATGTAGGAAAGTTATTGAGAAACAATGGATGAACTGCCAAAAATCTTTAATCCTTTCTTATTACATGTATCTTAAGCGAACATCGTCTATCCACCATTTTTCTTCTGTCATCTGTCAATCTACTCAACCTCAGAATGCATTGTTGCCATTCTTAAACTAAAAATCGTACCGTACTTAAAACATACAATAATAACAAATTAAAATTATATCTACTATTTCCCACATATATATGTATATATATATATATGTACGAACATATATATATATATATGTTCGTTGGTCCAGTGGTTGCAAGCGTATCCTACATCCAAAACCCCTGGTGAGGTGGTATTGGAATTTCCTGATTCTTACTTTATAGGAGAATTTTTTAGTTATGGCTCTTAGTATGCATCTACGCCCGGCGTAGGGCAATAGATTTCCGTAGTACGACTTAAGGATAACTGGTGAAACGTAGGAAATCGAAGCCCAAGCCTCTCGATTTGCAGTCGCACTTGAAACTACGTTTTTTGTACTTCTTATTTAAATTAAAGTCCTGTACGCAGACGTCAACACGAAACCTCTTAATATATTTAATAGTTACCATGCTTGTAGCTTTCACTTGCTTAATCCATGTTTCCATTCGATCTGACGCAAAATAAGCGGCATATAAATTGACTGCCATTCTAAAAAAGAAATCCGTTGACCCGATGATAGCTGTCGTTATTATATTCCTAGTTTTCCCCTTCGTCATCAGCTCAAGTGAGTCGAAAATCAAACAGCATGTTGTAATCGTACCTGAAATGTTGTTGGAGAAGTTACGTCATAATAGCGCTATCCTGTCGTCACTGAAAGTGCTGTCACGACATGACTAAGTCTCGCTATACGCAGCGATGTGAACAGTAATTCAAATCGGAATGTTTGGAATAACCAAATCAATGTTACCTTGTTTGACACGTTTGCTTATTATAAGCGATCTATAAAGTGAGATAACCGAGAGTGCCAAGTTTTCATTAGCTTTAGCATTAGCATTAGCTTAGCATGTTAATAGCGCATTCATGACGTGACTAAGAATCGCTATATGCAGCGATGTCAACAGTAATCCAAAACGAAAGTTTACGATAACAAAATCAATGGTATCTTTTTTGACACAGTTGCGTATTGTAAGCAGCTTATGAAGTGTGATTTAAGTGCGATTGAAAAATTTCCATAAGCGCTTCCATTCTACGTAAAGAGCGTTAAGTTAGTATCGGTATTATTATCGTTAGATAACGCGTAAAGTCTCGTCTGAGGCCTCAATGTCGGTTACATTATACACATGCTGCGGCAGTGTCGTAGAGTAGGTTTGCTCCAGACTCTCCCGGCTGCGGGAGAGCCAATAATGGAAAGTAATATAATTATGTATATTAAACTAGAAAACTACGGTATAGTTGGAGCCATACGTTGAAATTTTCATTATTGGCTACGGATAACGTAAGAACATCATTTACGGAATTATTTTACTGTCAAAATGTAACATCGAGCATTTAGTTATAAAGTAAAAATAAAAAGTTCAACGCAGATCGTGGAAGCTCAATAAAAACATAAACTCAATATACATAAAAACGTCATGAAGAACTTTCCGTAGCGCGAGTATGCG
>DWME01009906.1:0-10585 GCA_018244795.1 Parelbella ahira ahira | reverse complement strand
ATTGATTTTTTTTAAATTTTTAATACCAAAAAAAATATTTTTCAAACTATTGTTCACCTAACAATTTGACAATCCTAGTATGTGAATGTACATATTTATTTTCCATTTATATAACAAACAACTTTAACTAAATTTCCACACTTGTATTCCGCAAAGTAGTAGGCATTACAGACTCAAGGTGCACCTGTTTAATGTCTATATCCCATTATGGAATAGGGGGTAAACCATTGGCCATAATATCAAGGACAAAATCAGACTCTGTGCTCCTATAAGGAAATTCAAATTATATAAACCCACCTGATCTAGTCATCAATCTACTCTACCAATGAGACAGTCAACAATAACAAACAATTAGAACTTAAAATTAGGTGTTTAGCTAATTTGCACATAAAAATCCAATTGGTAAAGTTTTGCAGTCTTAAAATTAACTGTACAAGCTACATGAAAAATCATAACACACATGTTTATAATATATGATAAAATTTTCATTATTCGTTTGCCTAATTGGTCCAGTGGTTGCAAGCGAGACTGCCGATTGAGAGGTTCTGAGTTCAAATCCCGGATTGATACATACTATAGGATTATTCTAATTTAGAATTTCTAGTAGTGACTTGGAGTCTGGTACTATGCCCGGTGTATGGCATTCAGCTCACTACCTATTCCACGGGACGTAAACATAGCTGGTAAAACATGAGAGTGTATTACACTCCTCTGCTTACCCCTTCAGGGATTACAGGCGTGATGTTACGTTTTTGTCTTTATTTACTAACCTTAAAAGTGACCATGCAGATAAAGGATATTTTTATATAAGCAGTTCAAACATACTGACTCTTATCTATAAGAGTTACTGTTTCCATGAATTATTATGAACTAGAGTTTTGTTTATGAAATGCACAGGAAGTAAGGACCATAATATCTTATATACAATAACATAGGTCACTTCAGACATTTGACATCTCTGTATTTTGTTACATTTTAGAACTACCAAATTAGTATTACTGATTTATCAGTAGTTATGCTTATATGACCTTGAGCTACATTGTTGATTTTAAAATTCATATTTATTGGAGTTCAATATTATCAATACTACTAATAATGTTCTTTCTATCACTGGGCCATATACACAATATCAATCGACTATTGTGTGACTTATCAATTATAGAGTGATTTATCGATTGGTTACACTACACTTTACTGATGTTACCAAGATGATAACATTATGGTGACTGAAACCCATAATAGTTTATATGAGTCACATTGAATTCCAAATAAAAGAATTTTTAATGTACTACTTTAGACCTATTGGTTTGCATTTCTTGCAGACTGAGTTGAAATTGTTTCTTAGTATCAGTACCTGCCATATCATTTAAATTTAAATATCGCAATTGAACTATATGTGCACACATACATATATGTGCATACATATTATAGTCACCAGTATTTGAAGATTTCTATAGGCTAAGTAACATCACACCAGTAATCCCATCAAGGGGTAGACAGAGGAGTATAGTACACCCCCATGTTTTACCAGTTGTGTTTACGAAACATGGAACAGGTGGTGAGCCTATTGCCATACACCATGCACAGTACCAGACTCCTAGTCAATACTAGAAATTCTAAACTAGAAAAATCCAATATTAGGTACCCAACTCGGGATTTAACATGTCCAGTAGTGACTCAGTCTGGAATTGTGTCCGGAGTACACCATACAGCAGGCAGAATTTCAGACTCCAACTCTTATTGCCAATAGAAGCCAACCTATACCATGGAACTTATTGTTAAATGTAACCGGTGAAATTTTAGAGTGTAATACACTCCTCTACATACCTCTTCCAGGATTACAGGTGATTACATTAGAATTTTTTATTGTCGTCTTACTTCTTGAGAGTTTGGAGTGTTTATGTATAGACATTTATGTGGTTAAAGCATAAAAAAATTCATGCATGGTTAGCAAAGTAGTGATGTAGGAGATTTACATAATTTCTGCTATATAACTGGAAAGACCAAGAGTTTACAAGCCCTTTTACATATTATATTTCATATTCATAATGTATTAAACACTCACCAAAAGCTATAATTGTTACAAACAATATCTGCAGAACATAGACTGGCACCTCATGTTTATCTGTCATTCTGAAAATGTGATAAAAACACTTTATTCTCAACAACAATTTATTCACAAATACTGAGCTGAATCAATGTACTTTTAGTTCCCATTTTATACTGCTACATACCTCTTGGGGATATCTCCTCTGCTTATATTAAAATAATGCTACAACAGTGAAGGAAAATATTGTATGGTAACTAGCACATCTTCAAATTTTCTCCAATGTTTTCCAAGGGGTGTGAAGTCTACCAACGTGCACTTGACCTGTATGTAGAGTATTGCCTAATCCTCTTCATTCAGAGGAGACTCGTCTAACACACAACAAACCAGTTCAAAGTTTATTTCTATACTAATCTAGATAACGGCCAAAAAATATTTTTGAAATTCCATTCCTTCAGCGATCCAGACGGGTACAAATTTGAATAAAAAACTTGTTTCTTTATCGTATTTGCTTAGACAGACCTTAACTATTCTAATATAGTCTCATAACAAAGTGCAACGAGGTGGCGAAGTTTGCATGTGAAAATATATTATTTTATAATATTGCTTGTAATATACAGATATTAGATACTACTTTCCGATAATTTCAAATCAACCTTATTATGCAGGCAAAGTGGCATTAATTCGTAAATACCAAAAATCTACCCGAGTGAACTCACAAGTACCAACAAATATTTATATATTATTGATTTAGAGCTAAGCAAATAAAGAGCATAAAAATCTTTTAACTAAGAAATGATTATTATAGAAATCCAGCCTGAATGTAAACAATTTCTGAAAAACTTTATTTCAAATCTGACTTTTGTGTAATTTTTTTTATTAAAAACCCTACGTGAATTAATCTGTTTCAGCTACGATGTATAATCATATTAATTAATATAGAGTACAAGATTTAAACAAGAAAGATTTTTCTAATTTAACGCTAACGAATAGTATAGGTATTTTATCTATGAATCAATAAAATAATAAGGGCTAATGTTTTATTTACCAATCGGATGTACTACGGGTAGTGTTGTTATTCTCATGAACAAAATGACAATAGTCACAATGTCAAAGTCATTAACTGTAGACATACATAGAAATAATGAGATTTGAATTGAATTGAATTGAAAAGAATCGAATCATTTTAATTTGAATTCAGGAATTGGTTAACAGTTTTAGGTCGTTTGAAGTCTCTTTATATTTCTGCAGTGAGTCCAGTGGGTATTTAGAAAATGGTGTAACCGTTAACTGCATAGAGCAGTGATTAATATAATATATGCTCTGGAACTTCTTTAGTGTAGTCTTGTGAATATGGTGGTGTGCAAGTTTTTTCAGCAAGGCAATTGTCGATATGGACAGAACTGTAGATTCGAACACATATATGGCTCCAAATATTCTTATCACGGTAACATGAATATCTTAATTAATTATTCATGTCTGTTAGGATAGAGTAGATATTTGGCACTTGTTGCTCTCTGCCTTCCCCGTGCCCCAGTCCTGGCATGATAATATAATAATAATAATTAAATAATGGAATATTGATATGACTTAAAATATTTTGTGTTGTTTGAGTTGAAAATCCATATGCTTATTTTGAATCATATTTAAAGTTTCAGAGGACCGAGTAACGTGGCACGCCCTAGGGGGGCCTATGTTCAGCAGTGGACAGTTATAGGCTGATGATGATGATGATGATTAAAGATTCTGGGCTATTGGGGAATTACAATGTCCAATAGATCTTATTTATAATGACATCAAGAGGAAATGATAAACAAGTTATACTAACGACATATTCGTTCAAAACATATTCTTAATCCCTATTTTGGATATGTACACATGTATTTAATTTAATAATGTGAGAAATGAAATATTGAAAATGATAAAAATTATTCATAGTCTATACAATGCTTATTTCTTTATTTTATACATAAAAAATCAATCATTTTTGTGCACTGTTGTTTTTTCTTTGAATTTTAATAACACTCTCTAACACTATTGTTTTAAGATGACATTTTTGTGTCCTAAATATGATTTTCATTATTTCTACACTTTTGTGCTGGGTAATCATTCTTACTCGTTTCACTATTCCTTATCACTTTCTGTTGCGGATTAGCCGTAATATTCTGTACCATATCTTCATCGGTGGTCACTATAACGGGACATCATCTTAAAGTTATAATAAGCAACATTTTACTTAATACAAGGTAATGACCTCTGAAGATGTAATGACATCTGACTATGCTATAAGGAAATTATTTGAAAGCCGCACTTCACTGTGTAATTACATCATATTAAATAGTTGGATAATATAGGCTGGATCAAGAAACTGATTCCACTGTATTTATTATTCATTCGATCACATGTCACATTTTCATGGTGTTAATTTTTTTGTAATGAATATTTTTTCAGCCCCCATACACACACAGGCTGTCCCACTATCAGCTCAGCCTGTGATCACAGATGAAACCCTGGTCAACCAGGTTCAGCTGGATGTCCAGGCTGCGCTTAAGGGTGGACAATGGCTGCTATCTTGCTATGCCCCGTTTAAAGAGAAATCTATTATACCTGGCCTATCTGACTTTTCACCTGAAGAGATAAGGCTCTATATTTATGAAGCAAAAGCCAACAACAATATTGATCCAGCTGTGAGTATTAAACATTCAATATTTATTTAAAATCAATGTGTATGTGATATCAAGAAGTCATCTTGAATGCTCTAGCTAAATTTCTTGTACTGATGATTCCCACCCAGAAGAAATATTTGTGTGATGGTTACAAGTTCTGTCTAGGTGTAAAAAATATTTATGTAAGTATACATTCACATGTATATATGTAGTTTATCAGCAATCTGGTTACTATGACACAAGTTCTCTTGATGCTTACATTGGGATGAGATGGCCATATTATGTTGAGATGTCCCAAGATATTTATTTCATGCTGTTAACATCTGCATGTTGTGTGTTTTGGTAGGTAGATGAGACCACTCACTATCCGGTGGCCAGTGTAGCTGGTTGCCAAGTTAAATATCCAAAAATAAGTATGTTGTAGGTAGACACTTTTTAAAAATGAATAACAAGTTAAATGGCTTATTTCATGTAGAAGTAGTGTATCAAGTTTATAAGTATGGAGATATATGACACTCAGTGCCCACTGAATATTCCATAATTGGGCTAATTAGCTAAAACATTCCACTACACAATAGAGAAACTAAAACTTAATAACAAATACTAAGGTATATTTTGTTACAGGTAGCATATATTAATAAACAGATACAAGAAGCAAGAATAAAGTATGAACAATTACTGCAGCCCACAGTCTCCATGACAAAGGTGTTAAGAAGTATATACAATGGAGAAGCTGTCCAGACACCATTCCCTACCCAGAATCAAGGGAGCAGCGCAACCAACACAGCAACTTCAATCTTCCGTAGTGCTGTCCAAAATACAGGATTTTCACAAAGTGTCTCTAATACACCCATATTTGGCCAGAGTCAGTCGAATAATGTATTTAACAGTCAACAGCAAAATACTAGTATATTTGGATCTCAAACAGATCCCGCAAAGTCCATATTTGCCAGTGCTAATCAGAATGTGTTCGCTGCAGCTCAGTCACCAAACGCTTTCCACAATCAAGCACAAGATACAGCCAAGTCAATATTCTCACAAGCTACTCAAAATGTATTTGGATCAATGCAACCTTCTAACCCAGTTCCTGTAAACATATTTGCTCCTTCCCAAAGTTCATTTGGACAAGCATCTGATGTCTTTAAACAAAACACAGCCTCTGATGTATTCTCAGTTGAGCCACAACCAGACAGTGTGTTCCAAATATCCAATAAGCCAACCAGTAATGTGTTTGGCACTGTTACCACTGACCAAAGCACTCATTTCAATGATGATGAAGTTTACAGTAAGATAGAAGACTTGTCACTTGATGATATAGAGGCATATAAAAGTCCAACCTTCAAACTTGGACTTGTACCAGAGTTACCTCCACCAGCTGATTTATGTAGATAGATGCATAATAGTTTAATAAAGATAGATATTGAACAGTATTGTAGATAGAAAATTTTAGTGACAAGGCAAATTGTATGTTTATTTGTGTATTGTTTTTGTGAAGAATATCAATTATTTCGATAAATATAAATATTGTTTGCTCTGACTTAATTATTGAAACCATTTGTTATATTGAATGTTATTAAAATTTCCCTAACAGTAGCATCTACTATATATTTATAATAACAAACATCTACTATATATTTATAATAACAAAAAATAGGTAAATAATTTGAGAATGATATTTATACATACATACATAAATATCTTTACGCCAGGTCGCTAACGGGATAGACAGAGAGCACGAAATGCCAAATATCCCTATATATGTAAAAAAAATTACTCTTTCCTGAGGCTAACATTTAAAACCTTGATAGAACACTACTTTCTGAAGTATACAAAAATGTATAGTTCTTTTTATTTTTGATATGTCATTACCGACAACGTCTATTAGGATCATATTTAGCTAAAAATATCGTTATAGTTCCCGCTAAATAAAATCGTAGACCTAATGTTATATTTAAAAACTAGGTAGGTATATAAATTTATAGGGGCTAATATTGACAGTAAAGTGCATGCGAAATATGGTGGAGATGTTAGACTATGCTCCACGAATATTCGAAATTTGAATTACGTCGTTCAATTGTTCATTTTAAAATTCAGTTTCAATCGTGACGGCTACAAGTACAGATAATATTGTATAGTATTGTGTTGTCGCGCAAATGTACCTGCCTTATCTCGTCAACACAAAATGCGGGAAAAAGAAACAACGAGTATACAGTTTTGGTGCCTATATTTGTTGTACTTTATACTAATAAATAAAATTGAAGTGTCTGTTTGTAATATTAAAATAAACACTTTTAACTAAATTCCTATCTATGTATACATGGTACATATACCGAAAAAACATTTTTTACAATTTTTGTCTGTCTGTTTGTTCCGGTTAATCTCTGGAACGGCGGGAACGATTTTGATGGGATTTTCACTGGCAGATAGCTGATGTAATAAGGAGTAACTTAGGCTACTTACATTTTAGAATTTTAAAATAAGGTAATGCTGCTGTCCAGTGCCGTGCGCAGCCCACGCGCATGCTAAACTCTACGCAATAACTGAACAATGACTTTATTAAATCCCACGCGAACGAAGTCGCGGGCACAGCTAGTTACAAATAAGAATGAGCTAAATATCTTTACAACTATGCAGTTACTATGTGGTCGGTATAAAGCCACTACAGGATTTGAAATTGATTCAAATTTTAATGTAACACATGTATTTACTTAGTTTAATTAAAGGGTTCTATATTTTTAAAACACAATATTTTAAATATAGGTATTTGTATTTATTACATATAGAATACATAAAGAATACTTAAACTAAGAATTATTTCACAAATTTTTTATTTGTTAAAATAAAGTCACTTATCACCACAGTCATTCATTGGGAAGTTCGGATTAGATACAAATATTTAATTGTCTGGTTCTATTTTTAACTGTAACTATTGAGGTCATTACTAACATTGTACATTTCTTGCTATCCGTTCTGTGGTCCTACTATTTCAGATGTAACTCTTCAGCTTCTTACCATCATAGCTTATATTACGTTATGCATCAGCTTATCTATGGGTAGATGGTTGACCAGCAGGTGTCAGTGGTCAATCTCGCCAAGGTAGAGGAGCTTGTCGCTGGAGGCGGATAGCAGCACAGGCTCGCTTCGGTGGAAGTCGACGTCGTTGACGGCGCCGTGGTGGCCGGGCAGCTTGTAGAGCACGCGCCGCGACGTCGTGTCCCACACGTACACGCAGCGGTCCGCCGAGCCTGCAGCCACCTGCACACATGGTTATGTTTAATTACATGACAAGCTAGTGTTTGGCTGCGATCCTGCTTGGTGTAAAGTGCAAGTGTCTGTATGGTGAACTACACATAGGAACCTACTCAGCCTTGTTTTCACTTTTGATGAGTCGTCGTATTCATTAAAATTATTCGCAAGTATTACTATTATATATATTTACATGTATTCACGAAAATGGCACACTCCAGCATCCTATGGTTACAGTTAATTGATTTTCATTGATAAACTGATCAGTAGTCTTTCTTGACTATCTAAATCATGCTTATTATTATATTGTCAGGACAACTTCATCAAATATACTTGCTAAAATGAGGTGTTTGCACACATTATCTTTATGCAACTTAAAACATGATGGAGATTACCTTGGAGCCGTCATGCGACCAGGCACATCGCAGCAAGTTCTTCTCAAAGTTGTGTTGGTGACCAGACATGAGTTTGACGCAGCGCTCAGAGGGGGCGAAGGGTCGCACGTCCCAGATGCGTAGCGTTCCGTCCATAGCGTTGGACAGCAGATACGAGCCATCGTACGATAGAGACATGCCTGGAGATTTTATTCACTTATTAATATTTTTTATTGTTGTCTAATCACATTCTCTACCAGTCAACCCAGTGATAATGAGACTGTGTGGTAAACACAACAAAGTCTGTGGTAATGTTTTAAATTTTACCAATAGGTTGCATTTAAATAAATTCATGTAATACACAAATATCAATTTTATTTATGTAACATTACTCTTATAATCTAAAAGGGTTAGGCATCAGAATGTAGTACACTCCCATGTTCCACCAGTTACTTTTACATCCCACTGTGGAACAGGAGGTAAGCCTATTGCCAGGCACGGGGTACAAATCCAAACTTCCAGTCACAAATAGAAGTTTTAAGTCTGTATAATCCAATAGTATCCAGCACTTTTGAACCCAGGACCTATTTATTGGTACTCACACATGAAATCACTCAACCAACAAGGTGGTCAAGTTTCGATATATAGCTACATATCTACAGTCATATTATTGTACATTTTTACCATCACAAGCAATATAATGAATTTATATCATCACTGAAAACTTATTGCTATTATTTACCTGTAATTGTATCTGTATGCCCCTTTATTTTATATGCCACTTGATTATTCCTTATGTCCCACACTTTTATAACATTGTCCACACCACCTGATATTATTTTTTCTGCTGTGTCATTGAACAGTACAGAGGTGACAGGGAATGTATTGTCAAATGATGCTATGGGGTTTCTTTTCCTGGCATCCCAGAGTTTGATTGTATTGTCATCAGATCCGGACACAACTAATTCTGGTCCTCTTCTTGCACCTGAATATAGAGAAAATTATACAAAACTTGTGGTGGATTGTGGAGTGTCACAAAACACTTTCTCCAGACCTCTACTCCATAAGCAATAGACCTACCTCTATTTCAGATTTAAAATTCTATAGGTTATATACCAGTTTGCATTGAGCTGGTAAACAAATAATCACATATAGTATATTATCTAAAGATCTTGTACCATATCAACTAATTTATTTATTTACAGAAATCTTTGTATGTTGAGTACATAATTTTACAAAAAAAAATTACTTTATGAATGACTTTAAATGCTTGACAACCCTTGAACATACAGTTATTACAAAGATAACAACATATTGTATTATGTTAGAATACTATATAATAATGCCTTCCCTCCCTTTTTTTTTCAGGTTTATGCATAGGTCACTTAAGAATCCAGTAAATTAATAATAAACTTGAACAAGATGTTGGAATCTAATGTTTAGTATACAAACCTGATACAGAGTTAACAAAATTAGCATGCCCCTTTAATTTCTTTATTCTTGTACCGGTGGGGACATCCCACACGGCTACAGAGTTGTCTGTTGCACAGGTGTACATGTGGGAGCCATCAGTAGAGAAGCAAAGCTCCATAATGGCGCCCGTGTGGCCCTTCATCACCATCACATTCTCACACTGACCGTATACATTCCATAAGACTGAAAACATTTACAATTAAATTAATATGCAAATATTATTAGCTTAATTATTATTATATGACCATATTAGCAGTAGAGAATTGAAGACATGTAATGATGGAACAGGGGGCTGTTTTTACTTTCTGTTTCAATATAAACACAATTTTTATAACAGTAATAAAAAATCTCCTACATATTTGCCTATCAAATCCTGCTGATGCCAAGTGTTTGCCCTCAGGGTGAAACTTGGCTGTGAATATCTCTCCTTGATGGCCTTCTAATAGCATTATTGGAGCATATAGATTAGATGTTCTGGGTACCTGGAACATAAGTTTTAATGAATGTAATAAGGAAGAAATGTTAGTTTCTTTTGGATGGGGAATAGTTGTAATAATTGCTGTAAATATAAATTTATTTTGGGGTCAATTTTAATGCCTACTGTTTTTCCTGCCCAATATCAGGGTCGAATGATAAATAATGCCACCAGGCATTGAGTCCACCGTTTGGTAAATAAATGCAAAATATGTAGTCTGCTATTTACTTGGGTTGGTCTGGGGTATGAATATTTTTTATCGGTAGCGTTTTTGGTTAAGGTGCGTTCAATTCAAATTTAAAAG
>DWME01009905.1:0-10585 GCA_018244795.1 Parelbella ahira ahira | reverse complement strand
GCGGTCTACACTTCAAAACACGTCTGCTCCAGCGGCTATCGGTTCTGCGACAGATGTGACCTGCCTACTGCCACTTCAGCTTGCTAACCCTTTGGGCTATGTCGATAACTTTGGTTCTCTGACGGATCTCCTCATTTGTACTATTAGATTGTTCTAACTTATGGTATGGCAATAGGGTCACCACATAAACGTAAACGTACGGACATAAACGTAACTGGTGGTGAAACATGGGAGTGTACTACACTCCTCTGTCTACCCCTTCGAGGATTATAGGCGTTTTTCATGAAATGTTTGATCCTGGGGAGAATAAAACCCACAATCTCCAGCCCCCCCGGGGTTTTATTAATCCCTCGTGTGAAAGAAAATCTGCAGTCAATACTGGTTGTTACAGCTTAGCTATATGAAGACAATTTCAAAAGACAGCCATATCACAAAATTTCCTTCACACTCAATTGGGATTTAACAAGACGGTTAACATGGACTCAGCAAAAACTTGCAATCATTCCAAGTATATTTATTTGATACTTTTATTAGTTTAATTTTCAATTTAATAACTTTCAACTTTATTGTAATTACATTCATTTTATTGGATATTTAATTATTATTATTCACGTAAAAAAAATCAATAGATACGATATTCTCCCATAATAAACTATACTTGACCCCTATAATTACTTAAAGAGCCACTTAATTACATACCCATTGGTTGTGTGGTGGAAAACGGAGCCCACAGCACGATGGCGCACTAAATAAATAACATTCACAGTAAATGTGAACCTTGGCTTTTCCCAACATGTTCGTAATTGCAAATATCACTAAAGGTAAATCAAACAACAAAATGCATTCATAATATTATTATATTGTACATTACGACAGTATGCCTGAACGCTAACCGTGTTGTGACAAACCTCATACGTTTAAAATTAATTTATTTACCGTACATTATATAATTTTTAAACATAAAACATGAAAAAGACATCTGAGCTTATTTATACATAAACATCTATGACTTATACATTTTTTATATCCTGTACTCCACCAACAACTCTATGGGAAAAGTCAACGGACAATATTACTAAAGCGAGCCCCTAGATTAGGCCACGGGAGAAATATTTTTTTTGCATTCATGATAATTAACCACATCCCTAAATAAATGAAACGCAAGCCATGTATATAAAACTGAACATTGGAAAAAAATCCTAGTAAAAAAACAATTCAAGCAACATAAAAGATAATGATTTGTATTCAAAATTTAAAATCCTTCGTACATATTGTTGCGCGCCTTTACACCTAAAGTAACAGCGTATGCCATCACACTGAAAACTGACATTTCTGTCAAGAAGTTATTTTTATTATTCACGCTAATAACAATATATTTTAAACAGTACAGATTTGAAAACAACAATGTATAACCGTCATAGATGTTCATGTTGGTACAACTAACGACCTATACATACACGTCTACGACACAATAGATGTAGGATTTAAATAAAAACCACATTTAACTTATCAAAAAATGTTTTGTTTGATACACTTCAATCCAATGTTATTCTATATTGCATCTCGCCGCCCCAGGGTTCATTAGGCCGGGCCAAGTGTATGTACACACATCCACAAACATCTTAATCCTTCATCGGGTATTCAATAACTTTGGTTTCAATTTTAAATCATACATCTGTTGCGTTCTCTATAATATCACCACTAAATAATACAATTACAATAATTAAATTCTCACCCCTAAAGGCCGAAAATACCCAACGGGTCACAGTGGTGTTCGAAAACTCTTTGTTATTCAAATTTCGATTCGACAAATCGATTGACATTTTTTCGTCCTGAAGTTATACAGATACATCTCGAAAACCACCGCGACTCATTGTATAACAAGGCCGTGCGAGTGCTCAACACTACAGCGGTCGAGTAAAATAGAAAAACAAAAGAAAAAAAACAAAAACCATACTTGCAATTTTTCTACCGAAAAATGTTACTATTTAAATTTTTACACACGAAATTCGCTAGACACCCCAAACTGTCGGATTGAAAAAACGGGACAAACACATTTTTTTTTTATAATATTTCTATATAACATATCTATATTAACTTACTAAAAAGACTTGCATTCGATTTCCGAACGAGAACTTTGAACAGAATAAATCAATAGTAGTTTTAGAAACATTGTTTTATAAATTTACATATTTTGTCACACATCTGTATACGATGATCGATAAAACTGTACAGTTATATAGAGACATCTCGGACTCTGTAATTCACGTTTTGGGCGGAAACAATAGAATTTATTTCTACATTCCGCTTCAAGTATTATACTTACTAAAGCGAAATTTTATTACAGACATTAGGCATACCATAAATTTATTTATTGAAATTCACAATAATTCCATACAACGTTATCGTTCGAAACGAACTTATACAGTTTATTATACAACTAACTCGCTAAAAATTACGATACCCTCGAAATAGAGACACTGTATTAATTTTTTTTTAATATACACTTTTTTTTCAAATATTTATCGTTAATTTTCTTTCATAATAATAATAATTCATAAATGTACATTGTAATAGTGTTACTTTTTAATTATATATATATTTTTATTTTAGTTAATCGTCTACTCGGTAAAGATTAAATGGACAATCCTAAAATTATATTTTTTTTTTCAATAATAAAAACTATATTAATTTATATATCTGCGTTTGATTTACATAGCATGATGGATTTTATTTCACAAAGAAAAAGTTTAAAGCCACCGCGTTGCTAGATGCAATCACTAGTTTCACTCACAATTGGTACTCGTTCACATTTTGAGCGATGACATTTGGATGACAATCCAAAACAGATCAATAACGAAGCGGAATGACTACGTGCGTTTGGATCGTTAGTCACGTTTAGTCATTGAATGGGACAATGACAATGACTAATTATTAGTCATTGTTAAACACGGCAGGGCCGAGAATTGTTGACTTTATATCTATTCTTATTCACACATATATATTCACAATGTTATTTAATAATCCTAGAGTATTTTTCAAATAATTATGTCATGTAATAAAAACGCACGTGGAATTTTTTTTATGTTCCCAGAACTATTTAGAAACATGTAAGAGACTATATACAACTGTAGTTTATCTACCGGAACGTGTTAATAAAAGTTTTTTAGCATCGTCATTAATATTAAATCAACTGGGAACATTGCAGAATGTGTCGGTTGACGGGTACATACTTTTTACAGATAACACTATGTAACATACTCTTGTGTAGCCAGTTTCTAAGATTTTAAGGAACTGTTTTGCAAAGAATACAAGATCATATATTTTGCAGGTGGACAGACTAGGCTTTCAAGAAAGTCTATTAACTAATTATATCAATTGAGCTACAACTTTTAAAAATCAAACATTTCTCATGTTCGGGTCACTTTATGAAGGTTTTATACATGGTGACTGAAAATATACAGACTGATGTTTTTGATGGAATCTCAGACCATTGCCACACATGGCCGTCCATGAGATAATTCTAGAACACATTATATAATTATACCTGTAAATGACTACACAAAGAGGGATAAATGAAAAAATTTAAAGAAAAACGCTCCACAATGGTTTTACTGTATCGAATAAGTCAAGAAATGATTCCATTGCAACCCAAGATCCTGTGGCTGTACTCAAGAAATTCTTGCTGTTCACGTTTCACAGACAGCACAACGAAATTTATCCATGTCTTTCACACATTAAATCATACTCCATCAAACTATGTAACCATGAGGAATGTGGTCAGAAACATATCACACAGTTGGACAACGTTAAGAGTGGAAGTATTTCGCGGATTGGATCAATGTTATGGCAATACGCTTTAGAAGACAACAAGGCTACCATCTAAACGAAAAGTGCTGTCATCTGTGCAGTAACAAAATGTTGCTAGCCGCAACAAAGAGCTCTCGAGGAGAACGTCAGTTCTGTACCAACCAGGCATTAAGTGATGCCAAAAAGTAAGAATGAGTAAGAGAAGGAGATAATACATTTCCGACCACAAATCAATACACAAATCAATCCACTAGTCTATTAATTACAATAACCTTAACTATTCACATGCATAATCATAATCGCTAGTTATTAGCTTTAATAATAATAGTAATTAGGACATTTATACACTATGATTTTTGTATTAACTATTTAAAAAAAAAACATATATATCTATATATGTCTATACAAATACATATACTTTTTCGTTTACATGCAAAAATCGTGAGAAAAAAAATGCAAATATTTTTCTTTATAATATCACATCACTATACTTCTATAATTTTCGTTTATTTTTTTAATTTTATCGTTAAATTCTTCCTGACAATTTAACTACACTTAGTTGTGAAAAAGAAATTAAGTGAAAACCAAAAAAGTTATTTGTCTTCAACCATATAGAAAAGTCTAGGATATTTTAATGATCTAATATTTTTTATTCATAAAACGAAACAAAAAAAGTAATATTTTATAAGATGCTATTTTTCAATACAATCTTATTATAAGAAAATTTAATGAAGGGCGTTATGTGTGGAGGTCCCCAGAAATAAATCTCTACTCAACTTCATTTTTTATAATCTCGCACAAACAACACTCATAAAACAATAGTGTATGAATGAATTATATGTGTATATATTATAGTCTACTTTTCATCTTCTACAATAATCTATTACCGTCTCTGTCACAGAATTGGGCACCAAATCTACAATCACTGCAAGCACAATATTTCAAACACATTCCATTCCCCCACGGCTCCTTTTAGCCTGCTAAAATGAAAAAATAATCCATACAGTGCTTCCTACAATTTCTTTTCCCCAATCAATCCCCACTACAATAAATAGGGCCCCCTTTGGAGTTCACATAACAAACGAGGCCCCTATCACCCCCTTGAAAACCACGTCCAAATCGGGCGGGTATAATTTTTGACGCTTTCATAAACAAAACGTGTATTACAATCTATAATTCTATACAATACAAAAATGATGTAATTGGAAATTTATTATTTCTTGTGGCAACATTGTTTTTTTTTCATTTACAGACAGACACACATAAATATCAAGTTATTTTATCTTGTAGAATTTCATATAAGGTAGATTAAGAAATCAGTTGATACACAGTATACACACATATGCATTCAATATATTATTATTATCTAAATGTATCTCATGACCAGTAAACATATTGTATTTTGAAATTGAATGTGAGAATACCAGAAATGTGGGTAAGATTAACAAATAACTTGTTGAATGTATTTATTTTCAACACAAAGCCAGCCCTATGTGCTGTCATATGAATACTTGTGTGTATATATATGTGTCTGCCTGTTCACTAGTTAGAAATAGAGTAAACATGACAAATATAGTACTCAGATAGTCAGAAGTATCAGAACTGTATTATATCATAAACTAAGACAACATTTTAACAAACAGCAGGAGCATGTTATCCCAGACTAACCCAAATTGGTGGAATAGATCTGTGCCCAGCTGTAACGTTTTAATGTGTAACACCTGCTAGAGTTGCTATTGTCACAGCTTGAATTACACTTTAGTTATAATTATTTAAAAAACAATTAAACATTGAAGGCCAAATAAGATCACTATTAAGGTACATCATGAGTGAATCATCCAGTTTAATTGTTAGTTCATTCATATATTTCTTATGTATACATTGTAATATAAAACAACCAACATTGTATTTTTCATATAATCTTATACTATACCTATTGTTTTATTAGCCGAAACGCAAAATAATATATTGCATATTTGTATATTTGTGGAAGCAAACAGGATGATCACTCAGGATGAATACTGCGATGAAAACGGTGATATATAATCAGTACCTCATATATGCTGATAGATGATTACTTGGTGGAGTTTTTCCTCACTACTGGCTTGTCTTTAGGGCCAGCCTTGTATGATGTCTTCTTCTCTGCTTTGACTGCTACCGGTGTAGTCTTTTCGGTCTTAAATGGTGGACTGGTGTTCTTTTCATTGATAGGTGGTGATGATGGCTTCTTGGGCTTATTGGCCTTGGCCGCTGCGGCGTAGTTGATTGGCTTGGGCCCGCTGAGGACCGCCTCCTCGGGCGGCGGTGATGTTTGCTGTGAAGGTACACATTATGAGTTTAGTTCTTCTTTTCACTCTGTTCAGTGGTTCTAACCAAAGCCATAACCCCTTGCTCAGTAAGTCCACTAATCATTAGCATATTGGGCCCGGCAATAATATCTGTCCATAATATACTCCAACATACAGCTTCACCACCCTTTCGCTGAGAAATTTGATTACTCGGCAATCTAGTTGTGTGATAATAACAGCTGTCCTATGAATATTCAATGGTGTGGTTAAAATACATTATTCACTCTATCACACATAAGACAAGCATATAACACTACTGTGAATGCATAGGAGCAGAATGGTAGGACTTTTATTACAATATTATATTGCCAGGTTGCTTACTAGGTAAACATAGAGTACCAAATGCTAAATATAAGTAGTTTCAAAAACTACTGACAATCTCATCAGCCAGTATCTGAGGTGTCACAGAAATAGATACATGTAATTAACTCACTTTGACAGGTTCGGAGACACCAGTGCTGATAGGTGCAGATTCCTCCACAGTGACTACTGGCGGTTTGTCCTCCACTCGCTCCACTTTACCCTCACTCTTCACCTGCTTCACCTCCTTTTTCTTTACCGGCGTTTGCACCTGTTCGTCATAACAAATACACTTAATGAATATCTTAAAGTGGAGTACATGAAAATTGCGGGGAATATGATTGAATAAGAGTAGAAAGTAGAAAATTGGCTACATATTGTTAACGATGACATTGGTAGCCCGGGGCAGTATGTCGTACATCGGGTCTATGCATACGTATACAAATATGTAATAGAGTCGTAGTATAGAGTACATGTAAGATATAATTAATAATACTAGCTTTTGCCCGCGGCTACGCTTGCGTGGTATTTGGTCTGCCACATTATGTTTCGTGACGGATCATTTTAAATAAATATTTTTTTTAAATTTAATACACAGTAAAATAAAATATATTTATTTAAAAATCAGGTAATCGTAATTTATCGGGTCGCGCACTCGGCGTTGACGCGGCATTGCTTGGATTGCATCACCCCTAGGCGCTCTATGGCGCTCCATTCAAGTTAATCATATCGTGATAACTTTTAAACTATTAGGCTAAATTGCTTAGTGTGCAAGACAAAGTTTATCTACATGAAGTCCTTTAAACGACAAATGTATTGATTTTCATAAGAGTTTAATAAATATACTAATAATGTGCTTTGTAAAATAGTATCTAATTTAATTAAATTTATGCTTGACAATTTTGGTTATAGTGGGTTCCACATAAAAGGTGGTTCCACATAAATATGTGGTGTGGTGGTGTGGTGTGATATATATATGTAGGTGGATTTTTATTTACAACTATTCAAGACAAACAATTCTACAGTACATCATCTTTATGTAACTCCAATGGTTTAGGCGGTGTACTCCAAGATAGCACTCAGAGGCCAGATTTTTTTCCGACTTATTTGACATGTATCGTTATATTACAACCAAAATTACATAAAATCATTACAAATTGTAGCCTATATGTTATCCTGATGTATAACCTATATTACTATAAAGTTTCATCCAAATCCGTCCAGTAGTATTTTCGTGAAAGAGTAACAATCACACTCATAAACTTTGGCATTTATAATATTAGTAAGATTATTTACCACACCAATTATAATTATTTACAACACCAATTATAATTATTTTTCGACACCAAATACATATAATATTATTATTAACGCCACTAGTGTTACCTTAGTTTCACTCTTCACCACAACAGGAACCGGCTTAGTTTTCTTCTGGTCCTGTTTGACTATCTTCTTTATGTCCTGGGGCTTGGGCTTAGCATCCTTCTTTGTGTCCTTAGGCCTCTTGTCCAGCACTTTGTCCATGATGGGCTGCACGTCCGCCGCGCTCACCTCTGGAGGGTCGCTGGGCGGTGGTAAGGTGACTTCTGTAACTAAAGTTATTCTGTTTATCATTTATTTAGCATTTTCATCGCTATCTGCATCTGCTACATGAAGAGTTCTGAATTTGAGACCTTACTGACTTATTAATTAGCTCAGATATTCATCAAAACCAATAAGACCATTCTATGTAATATCACACCTATAATCTCTGAAGAGATGCCAGAGAAGTGTAGTACACTCCCATGTTTTACCAGTTAATTTTTTACATCCCACCATGGTATAGGTTGTAAGCCTATTGCCATTCACAGAGCACAAAACCAATATTGATCCAACAATTATAAAATTTCATACAGAATAATTAGCCACATACCACTAGTCTCATTGTCTTCTTTTTTCACATCAGCATCATTGGACTGTGTAACAAGTTCCTCGTTGACAAACTGCTGTTCCTCTATGCTGCTGGAAGTCTCCACTGATTGTGTTTCTGGTGATTCTTGGTTGTCTTCTGAAACTCCAAATGTTTCATGAATTAGCCATGTTTAAAAGTAAGTTGAGTCAACTTTTGGTCATTATCTCTCATTTGTAAAGAGAAAAAGCACTGGTAGAATTGAAATGAAAAGGTACAAAACTGGAAAGTAGGATAAGAGGTAGAAGATGCATGGGACTTTAATTTATTAATACAGAATGATGAAATCAAAGTAAGCATGTAACAAACAAGTAGACAACATAATTATTATAAATAAAACACACTATATGCAATAAGAACATGCATAGCAAAGGAACATGAATTAATTCAATGTGAAAAATAAAGCATAACTAAAGGTGGTGTAAGTAGAGAGTGAGAAAGAGGCAGGGGAGAGAGGAAGCGAAATTAAGAGGAATACTAAAAAAAATTCCAGCTACACAACTGAACTTTACCTGTATGTGGAGGTGGAGGTGTTTGAGGTTGAGGCAGGGGTGGAGGTCTCCTCGTGGGCACAAACTCCGCCGCCAAAGGGTTTAGGGTTGATCTAGACACTGTCTCCTCCAAGGATAGGGAACTTGTGCCATTGCTTGTGCTGCAAACAACATAAAACAACATTTTAATAACAAAGACTGACTGCCTGGTTAATTAAATGGTTGCAAATATAACTGCTGCTCATGATGCACATATTTAACAATATACTCTCACCCCTAACCATGGTGTTATTAATGACATTGTTGTAAATTCATCATTAAATAATTTTTTAAGTATGACGTGTTATAATTTATGACTATTATTTACTACTTTGTATAAAGAAGCACTTCAGGTCAGTAGGGATAAAGATATATGGCACTAGGTACTCTCTATCTACCCCATAACGATCCTAGAGTAAATATACAATAATAATAATTGTCACAATTATAATTAAGCTGGTTATATGTATTTATGGGTGACAGATACCACTTTTGATTACTGCCAGCAAATTTTTTACAAACTCTAATCTATACATAAAAATAAAATTGGAGTGTCTGTTTGTAATATTAAAGTAACCGCTTTTAACTAAATGCATATGTATGCATACACGTTATATATACCGAAATAACATTTTTTACAATTTTTGTCTGTCTGTTTGTTCCGGCTAATTTCTGGAACGGCTGGAGCGATTTTGATGGGACTTTCACTGGCAAATAGCTGATGTAATAAGGAGTAACTAAGGCTACTTACATTTTAGAATTTTAGAATTAAAAAATAATGTAATGTTGCTGTCCAGTAACGCGCGCAGCCCACGCGCATGCCACCACTGCGCAGTAACAGAACAATAACTTTTTTAATAAATTCCACGCGAACGAAGTCGCGGGCACAGCTAGTTTTAAATAAGTTTAAAGGTTAAACATATTGTGGACTACGAGTCAAAAAGCACTGACGTAGGGTTATTGTGTCCATTGGCGGTGGCCCCCCGCCTCTCGCGCTGCTCGTCCTCCAGCATGGCCTCTATGCACTGTTCCATCAGAGCCTCCTCCTCTAGTTGCTGCATCACCTGCGCACGTGGCAATAACATCATGTGGTTATTACCAGTTGAGTAACAAACAATAATGGTATTATGAAATGGAAACTGTTATAAAAAAGTGAAGATCGTCACAGGTGGAGGAGCTATAATACATATTATAACAATACATATTATTATGATTGTATAATATTATTATGATTGTATAATATTATTATGATTGTATAATATTACAATATATTTTGTGAAGTAACACTTAGGTGACCGCAAATGTGACTATATTATATGTACATATAATGTATCTCATCATCAAAATATGTGAACAAATACAGCAAGACGTATCTCGGTATACTATAATATATTTCTACGCAGATAACGTCCGCCAAGATATGTGTATAATACAACAAAGCTACTGTATATGGTGGTTTGTTATAACCTACATTATATATTAATATGTCAAGCAAAAACTTTACATTTCTTTTTACGAAAATTGCGCAGACGAAGGTTTATGAAATTTGGCACACTTATAGTTTACATAGAGCAGGAGAGCAAAATGCTAAAAGTATTTAGAAATAATGAGTAAAAAATACATAAAACAACCACAAAACACAACGCAAA
>DWME01009904.1:0-10586 GCA_018244795.1 Parelbella ahira ahira | reverse complement strand
GCGCGCGCCGCCGCGCCGCCGCCGCGGGCCGCGCGCGCCGCCGCGCTGCTGGCGCTGGCCGAGTGCGTGCCCGTGCTGCACCACGCCGCCGCGCAGGTGCGCATCGAACCGACCCTTAATATTTGGGGAATACTATATACTCCTCAAACTTTGCAATCGCTCTAACTATACGTCGAGTTGCAAGAGTATAGTCATTGCTTAGCACAGTCGAACCGATAATACACAAAATGCCACGTTACTGTGTGGTGTATATTTACAGTATAACTTAATGTATGGAATTACGTCATATAAAAATATTTTATCTTTATATGTACATTCCTACATTGTCTCTAGAGATCATTTATCGAAAAATGGGTCTCCTATAGTAAATACAGTCCTAGATTTTAGACCGATAATAACAGAAAGAGAGCATTATAATTGAAAATATTTCGTTTATATACATATTAAACACAAATCAAATGAATATTGTTTTACAGGAAATATCCACAGTACACCAGAAACTTCTCAAATCTCTTTCATCCAGCTACGCACCACTACGGCAAGCAGCTCTACAAGGCTGTCTCATACAGTTGACCAGTAATCATCATTTGCACAGCCATCTACCACAAAACCCATACGCTGAGCTGATCACACAACTCAATATAGCCGTTACACAGTATCTGCATTATGATACCAGGTGAGTGACATGTCTGGAATAGTCTATTACATTCCACTTCTGGGCCCTTGTCTACATGAAATTCGTGACAGTTTGGAACTTCAAATGAGCCATTGCACTTAAAAATATTTATACTTATACTGACCATAATAGCTCTGTAAACAAACTCGCTTCATAGTCTGGTGTCTAAGTTGCGAGGTTAAGGAAAGAGAAACGTAGAATGGTTTTGGATAGCAGAGTTGTCATGTCACAAAGTGTAATATGAACCCTCAGTGAGAAAATGAATGTATTACATTCGCAGAATGTATGAATAACAGTCACTACCTTATTACAGAACCTATAGGTTTGGTTTGATACTAATCACATCTGAATACATGCCTGTATAACCCACAATGACGTCGGAGTTGTAAAGTTCACGCTACTGCAAGAAAAAAATGTCTTAATAAGTTTGAGAAAAGCTTTGTCAAACATTGAAAATCATATGATACATTGTATTTACAGAATCTCACTGTATGAACAGAGTTTATACTGGACAGTGCTCTTCACTCTAGTGCAATTGGGACACCCTGACTTGATAAATATTGCAGTGGACTTCCTGATTCGAAGTCCAAAACACTGCTGTGTAGATATTGTTGTCCGGGTAAGTGTTTTGACATATTTTTAAATCCATTCCATTTGATCTGTTGAGTTTAGTTTCAACTTATGAATGTAATGTGCAAGTTGTAAGGGTCATTATAAGCACACAAATTATTCATCGATTATTTAATATATTTCTTGACTTCATTTTATTCTTGATACCCTAGTTGTTCTACATTATTGTTTGTATATCATGAATTTTATCTTTTGTCTGGTAATATCATAACTATGTATTTATTTAAAGGATGTAATTTGCTTGAAACATTTCGACTTTTTATTATGTGCCCTATATACCAGTGATACTAAGTAATATTTGGTGACTAGATTAGTGATTAACATTCACTTTTACAGGGAATAACAATGTCTCTGCAACAACACCTGTTACCAAAAGATCTCAAGAATACTATAATAGAGAAAATATTGGGGAATCTAAGGAGTTTCTCAGAAGATCACACTGTCCAAATACTCATGGTGCATTTATTTTCAGGTATATATAAATTCCATACTGTGAAAAAGCAATTATAATCATAAACTATTGTCTATAAATTATTATATTTGTTTTACAGCCGACAGCAAGTTAATAAGTCCGAAATTAGAATCTGACGTTTCCAACATGGACCCGGATGTCTTAATGAGTTCAATGGAGCGAATAACACTACTCTACAAAGTTCTCCGTCAAGTGAAATATAGAGAAAGCCAAACGATTCTCACTTCAGCGTTGAAATACTTCCTGAGAGAAACTCTACCACCGGCGGCGACCTTGAGTAGAGTCGTGATAGAGTTTGTGGATTGTTGCAAGGAAGCGGAGATGAAGAGTGTGGGTGTGTTCAGCGATAGAGATAGATGGATAGAGTGTTCGGTGTTGAATTCGGAGGTCGTTTTTGAGGTAAAATGTTGATATAATATCATTTGTTGGTTTGTTATTTTGCCAAGTTTTTTTTATTGAGTGTACAATACATTACATGTGAAATTGCAAAGTACCATATAATTATTTCGGTATTTCAAACTGATGTGAATTTTGGTCTATCAAGTTTTAAGTTATTATTTAATTTTTATATACACCGTTTCAGGTATTCGAAACAGCTGTAACACAAGACCAACTACCGGTTCTGAGCGGGTGGATCTTCGAAGCGCTTTGTCACTTGTTGACAGACAAGCTGTCTTCAAATTTATCGCCCTACTGTCTCCTCATTATTCTAGTCTCAGCTAGTTCTAATAAGTATATACGAAGTATATCCTCTCTAGCCTACAATATATTCAGATCAGGGTTTCGAAACATCGACGAAAATACGCTCGGAACGAGTGTTTTCAACGAGTATTTAATATCGAAGAGTCTTGCCATGTCGTTCGCGGACAGGAGATTATTGTGCGTCGTGGCAACACAGTCGAAATTCAGCGAAACGCAGTTGGGCAGACTGAAGGAGTTATGTGCGGAAAACGAGCGTTTGAGTGATTTGCAGCAGTGTCTTGATAAGCTTAAGCGATGATGATGAATGATGAATGATTTGCATGTGCTGCGGCGGGAGGGGTGCGGGCTAAGGGGACTTGTTGTCTATTACTTCACGTATATCATTCAACATGTGACTGAGAAGTTAGTTCAGTAACCGTACATTATGTAGAGTTATTATATGGCCATCGATGTCCAAGACTAAGTGCCGTGCACTCAAAAGCACAGGTGCGTTCGAGAATGTTCGAGAGCAGCATCGCAAGTCGATGTACGACGTTGTGTAGTGTGTGTGTAGTGATATAATAATCTGCTTAATAATTTAATTTAATTAAATGGAGTTGATTAAAAATGTTATCTGTTCTAATAATACAAATACTGAGGAGAATTAATTTGACATATTTTTTTTAACTGGTGAACCGTGGGAGTCTACTACACTCCTCTGCCTACCCCTTCGGGGATTATAGGTGTGATGTTACGTTTTTTTAAATAGTAATTGTACACTTGTATATCTACATTATATATATGTCAAAATTTGTTACTGTAACTTTCGTCTGTCTGTCTGTCTGTTACACTATTTCTTTGCTAGCACATCATGCAAACACTAGTGGACCGATTGTAACGAAATTTCATATGGGGATAGTTTATAAGACGGTTCAAGGTGTACGTTATATTATAGAGTTCGAAAATCACTCATTTCTGTGGAAGCGCAACCTAAACCACGGGAAACGATTAGCATATTATATTAAATCGAATTCATTTCATTTTGCACTGGCGAAAATATGTTTACACTTGATTGTATAATCCTTAGGATATTATAATTGTTTGTATTTATTCTAGTATAATAATGTAATAATTGAATTTCTTTTTAAATGTAGGTATAATGTATTCTATTTATTTAATTAACGAGCCACAACGTTCTTACATTATTTCTATTAGCGTTAAATTAATTTTAATGAATAATCATTTATGTTATTAGACATTATTAATAATAATAATTAATTTTTATTCAATATAATCATACTTTAAGATCATGATACAGAGACTTCAAGAAATTCGTTGCAATTTTGCAGTTGTTATGGACAAATAAACATGACGGTTGCCTGATGTTAAGTGGTCATACATAACACGGATTAACACACAAAGTGCGTTTTTACCCTTGAAGAACTAAGCTGAAACTCCCCGTGTTCTGAAATCTGCGTACCATTCACTTCGAAAGTCAACACGAAAATATGAGCAGTGTTGCACACAGAAATATGAGTCTATTTAATAATAGATAATAATGTGTCGTTTCTGGGCTTTATTGTTAGTTAATGTAACCAGTTAATTAAAACAACGAAATTAAATATACACTTCTAAAAATTTCTGAAGTTAGTGTATTTTTGTGTATTTAAAATTCTATTAATTATAACGTTTTGCTAAAATTGAAAAGAAAAAAAAATTTTCTCATTATTTATGTATAATTACCATTTACAATGAAATAATTGAATATTACTAAAAATGTATAATTATCAATATTAAATCCGTTACACGTGTTTAAAGAAAGTAATTGAGGTAGAGGTACGTCAGTTATATCAGGATAGACATATTTGGCTCCCTGTGCTCTCTGCCTACCAAATAAAGAACGTGAAACGACGATATAATAAATATTTTTATTATATAGAGATGTTTAAAAAATCAAAGTGATGATGGATTTGGATGTTGTCCAATAATGTTGTAATAGTGTTGAAAAATTGAAACTTATTTATGTAATGTAGTATTGTAATTAAAAGCACTTTTGAAATATCGTATTCTGTGTGGCCATGTTTAAATAAAATTGTGAGCTTTCTTCGTCTAAAGGTTGTGGAAAAATAAAACAGATGAAATAGTTGTTCATTTTTATGCTGTACTTAGACTTATAGGCTCGCGATTAAAAGTATAATATATTTTTAGACCATTTTGTTGACCTTGGGAGTTTAGTAAGCGTTGTTAACCCCGCTCCCCTCTTCTAAAAATATGAAATACTTACAATTTTTGTATACATTATGTGTTTATTGTTTCTCGGAAAGGTTATAGTGTGATTGAATTATATATAAATAGTTGTTTTAATACATTTACATGGCAATAGTATGAGCTTCAACACTATACATCACGTAAGCGTAACGATATGGCAATAAAAATACCTCCTTTTGTACAAGTAATAAGATAGGTTTTAGCTTGTCGCTAGATATCTTATGTAGAAATGAGCGCTGAGTAACTATTGACTAAGACATAGCTTTGTCTACTATTGTATAATTCCAATGAGAGTCCAATATCTCGTTTCTACAAAAAAATATATTCTCTGTTCAATAGTGATGTACGAAGTATTCGACATTAGAAGAGAACGGTTTATCATTTTGTCCGTTATGAAGGCTCTCCAATTCCAATAGAAGAATTAGTAATCGTGGCATTATGTGTTTATATGATTCTATACAGGGAGAAGAGTATAAAATGGCCACGATGTTTTTTAAAATGTGAACGCAGTAGTTTTGAGTACACGTACATAATACACGAATACGTCTGATGAACAATTTTGCACTATGCTATAAACTTATACACAATTTGGTCTCTGTGGAAAGGTGGCTTACATGTTTAAACTGTTACGTATTTAGATAAATACGTATATATGCACGGTGACGTATCGGAAATGTTTATTGAAACTAATATAACTACGAAATCGCCCGCCTACCAAGTAGCCTGGCGGCCTGAAGACAGCGGGATATGACTGGATTTGGAAGGGCCAAGACCGATTGGATTGGCGCCCATTACGCTCTCTTAATGGAAGCCAATCCACCCGCCCATGTTCAGCAGTGGACTTAAAAAGCTGATGAGTTGATGGAAAGAGTGGAAATCATCTAAACCATAAACTATGATACAAACAGATTTGAAAGATAGTACCTACTTTGAAAGATGTTTATATACAAAATTTATTTTGAAAATGGAAAAATAAAATTTTGCATCATAAAAATATAGCAATAATTAGGAAAATCTATTTTCAATGGTGGCAACATTTGGTGTATATCCCACACTGTCTTGGGAGTATCTTCGTTTCGTAGTTCCCATAGTTTAATAAACATTCATCAGAGGTACGGCTCGGTTAGAAGGTTGCGGAAGGAGACCGAGTATAGTCAGAACCTCATATTTTTGAATTTGCAGTTTTAATAAATGTGTTCGATATTTCGCTTGTCGTGAAGTATGTAAAATTATATAAAATGCTTGAATAATTGTTCTTGTAGTAAAATTTTTATTAGATTGAAACTTTACACGTGAAATGAGATAGTCATAGGCGTATAGAATGTTCTAGAAATAATATTAGAGAAATTGATTTTTGCGCTGATAAAAAATGTGTTCTGTATATTTTCGATAAATTGAGATGTAATTGTTATTTATATTTATTGTAGTTTATAAATGAAAGTTCAACAAGAATTGAATCCGGTTGCCTTAACTCTTTTAAAATGACAAAGTAAAAACTAATTCAAATGATATTAAGTAGTAATAATGTTAATCTTGTGCACTGTGTGATGGTAAATTATATCTTTAATTAGATTAACAATAAGTTATATATTTATAGCCATGCTTTCGCATTAAAGTATGATATTTAAAAGTGTTTTTTATTCATCCCGTTAATAATAAATTTATTGGTCTAAAAAAACCCTGTTTAAAAAAGCCAAATAGAATTCTGTAATGTGTTAGTTATTAATTAAAATCTGTTGGACAAAGGTGATGAAAATTGTGATACGCTCACCACCTATTCCATGGGGCTTAAACGTAAGTGGTGAAACGTGGGGGTGTACTACTCTCCTTTGCCTACCCCTTCGGGGATTACGGGCGTGATGTTACGTTTTTTATTTAGACTTATACGCCGATGTCAACCTAAAGAGAATTTTTTTTTAACTCGACGCAACCCATTACTTTAGCACTGATAGCCACCTAAGTACTCGGTATATGTCTGCGATATTAAGAGTGCAATACTATATTTTATTATACCTATGTTTGTTTTAAAACATTTTATATACCGACTTACCATTTTTATTCCTTGCAAGAAACTAATAAATTTTATGATCGCAACTAATAAAGATAATATAAAATAGTCTCTGTTTTATAACTCCAATTGTACATATTGAAAAAAAAAAATGATATGGTTCGTTGAATTTTTTAAATTTAAATGCGACATCACGTCTGTAATCCTCGATGGGGTAGGCAGAGGAGTGTAGTACCACGTTTTATCAGTTGCGTTTTACGTCCCTTGGAATAGGTGGTAGGTAAGTCTATTGCCATACACTGGGCACAGATCTAGACTCCGAACTACTACGTACTATTAATATCTATCAGAAAATAAAAATTAGAAAATCTATTTTACTGTAAAATGTTTCGTGAGTGTTTGTACATATAATTGATTAGGTACAGGCTTAACTTACATACGTTTTTTGGGATGGCTAGACTAGTTTTGGATCGTTTGCGGCGAGGTCGCGGCGGAGACTGCGAAAATCTAAGTTAGAAAAAGGAGAAAATCTATAAAAAAGTTATCTAATCTTAGTGTTAGAGTTATAAGTACTTATGGGACTGACCAGTATGGTAAGTGAACAAGCCTCACTAACTACTTATTTTACAATTTTTGGTACGTGAATTTAAACATAAATAAGTAGAACAAAATCTAAGGGTAGTTTTTGAAATAAGAATGTAGTTGTCTAAACATGATTGCAGACAAGTAATTTTTTGAGCTCTACCAGATTAGACCACTTATAGCGTGAAACACCAAATATTAAGGTCAAAATGATTTTTATACGATAGTTTGTACATAATATTTAAACATGAATCAATGTAATTAACTTTAATAGTATGTACATTTATCAGTTGATAATTTTCTTTATCTTCTGTAATCGTCGCATTGGCATGTTATCTTTAGAATTGGATCATTAATAAAATGGCGGTCACCCGTCGAGGTTATATTTTTGGCGCGTTTTTATCTAGTGTGCTGTGCGTCGTTTTGTTAATAGTTGCCATATCAAGTGACAGTTGGGTTAGTGTATAATTTGTTTTTTTTTTGCATTGGTTTCGTAAGTACTTCATAGTTGTCATGAATTATTAGTTTAAGCTATTAGTTAAAGTGGCTTGCGTCCGGATTTCGTCGAATTATGAAACTTTCTACCTCCGGATCCCAAGGGTGGAGGACCAGTTAAATGGTGCCAATTAATCAAGGTCGAGTCTTTGTGGACTTCCTAATTATGATAGACGGATACGGAAATTATTATTGGGTATTTGTCCTTTTAAGTGAGTGTTCTCTTAGTAAAATAAGTACAATTACTTCCTACAGACACATGTAGTTTTTCAATTTGATATATGTAGGTGTATAGTTTTAAATTATACAAAAGACAAAAGCAATGTTATCCCGATCTTCACACTGAATAGCAAAGCTTTGTCTTACCGCGTGTCTGGTACAGCCTTGGAATTAGAATTCCAATTAATCAGCCTTTTGTCTTAACTACATGAAGGCGTTCAGGATAGCAATAAATACAGAACAATTAGAGTACCTCCCTGAAGTTATCTAGTAGGTACATATATGTACCTATACCTTAGTGTAACCATAATAGTGATCAAAAAATTCAATTTCTGTTAGTTAAATTATTTCGTGTAGCTGATGTATTAAAATCGAAAGTGGTAGATGTCGATAAATATTACATCTACTTTTTAAATTAACTCTGAATTAGTGCACTAAAATTGTATAGTGATTACATACTTATCTCCGCGTAGTTGAAGGCTGAAGCATACCTAGATATATCCTATATAATTTATACATAATATAACCTCGATCGCGTCTATAATACAAATCAATGAAGGATGCTTCGAGACAAAAAGGGTTATTTTTCTGAAAATGAGAAAGGTTCCCGGTTTTGGCTTGTTTGGAAATGTAAACAGAGCAGCAGATGAAATAATGACAATAAGGATATGATGCGTATGAAGCCACCGAGGAATATCAAGACTCAACTATGTTGACCAAGTTTGTCAGATTTTTGGTTGATGGCGGTGTCAGAAGTGTCTGAAACGAGCGCGCGTGGTGATGAGCGTAGATGAGTGTAAAAAAGGCACGTCAGATCTCTATAAAGAGAGATATTTGGCACTCGGTGCGCTCTATCTGCCCCGTAAGGGACCTGGCATATAATAATAAAAGAATTAACGCAATTGTTTTTGGGTCTAATTTGTGTATACTCGTGCATTGTCGAAATACAAAATAAATTGTTTTTAATCTATACAACTTATTTCCTATGGTGCTAACAAACACGCTGCCTACCTAAATATGTAGACAAGATCCATATCTAAATTACAGGGAACAATTATCTTGTACACAATCATAAACAGAAAAAAACATTTATAACGAAATCTATTTGCTTAGTTTTTTACAAACGATATAACGTTTAACGTTCGACGTGTCGATAATCCGTATTCGGTTTTTATTCACGCGGGTATTATTGTGAGGCTTAAGGCACGCTGAGTAAAACGTGCCTACATAGATGTAAACATTTTCCGGCAAATACTGTAGGTACTCGTATCCGACCGTTGCAATGCTAATATTTGTGTATTCCGTTTTCAACGCGTGTGAGAACCCATAATTTAGTAATTTGGATCGTTATAAAAGTTATTAGTTCGGCACAAACAATTACAGGAGCTTTAGGTATAGTCGAACCCTTTGTGGGAGTTTATATTTATTAACAAATTGTGCCTAATTAGCATTTAATTTTGACGTTAGTCTGACGTAAGTTTCTAGAATACTAGTCGTTATTTATCCGCTTCGTTGAGCATAAATAAAATATTAGTATTTTTTTGTAATTACATTTACTCTAGAGTTTATAAGCAAGTGTTTAAAGATATTGTTTTACAAGTCGTTCCCCTCATTCGTCGGAATACAAATTAAGTCGATAAGAATTCGATTTTATTAAAATCTCTTTAATAATTTTAACAAATAAACTTACCAATCATACGAATACCAATGTAGGTATATAGTTTTAGGGTGGGCTTTTCAAGTAATTGGAACTCTCGAACTCTTTATGACCAGAAGTATTACATTTTATAATGCTAAACATACACGGAACGATACTACACACCTACCTACATATTACACACAACTAAACTCTGTACAATTCTTATTTACAAGCGACCTGCTAATCAAAAGTTATTATCTAAGTATGAATATGGGCAGTAAAAGATGATATGTCGATTTTTTCATGTTAAGGTTTTGCAAAAAGACAGATTAAGAAAGGTCTGTGGTCATTATTAACAGCTATAAGCATAGATACTTATGTAACAACAAGGGAGACGCAGACGCGTCGCGAATCAAATAAAAAATAATAAGCGCGGCTATTTGTTTGTACTTTTTAACATAAAACTCAATGGTATTATAAATATACGTAATGATATGATATGGTTTGATCTATCACAATAAGATATGGCCTTTGATAATAATAAAAGAATACTTAATGGTAATAATATCTCGAAAAGCTGGCAGTCAGCCGTCTGATCTCAAATTAGACATAACTTATGCTATGGTAACCAAACTGCAACTTTCTGGTGACCGGTATACAATAAACAAAGATCGATTTAGGAAAGAAGGGATAGTCAATTAGAAAGGTGTTTGTGGTGCTTGTTATTTAATAGTTATTGCCGGTTTGACGTTCTTCAGGTAAGGTCAAAGAGACGATCTGTGTTTAAAATACGCCATATAAATTGTATTAGATAATAACATTAAGTTCATTAAGAACTCTTCGTCACCACTACCGCAAAGCCTGAAGACGAAAGTCTTCAATGAGTGCGTCCTACCTGTCATGACCTACGGAGCCG
>DWME01009903.1:0-10587 GCA_018244795.1 Parelbella ahira ahira | reverse complement strand
AAAATTTCATTAAAATCGGTCCAGTCGTTTAGAAGGAGTTCAGTCACATACACACGAACACAAGAAATATATATATAGAGATAGATAACATATAATACAATAAACATAGTCTTGTTTCCTTCATTGTTAAAATATAATTAACTAGTAAATACAGCGCATGCAACGTTAATACGATGCTACGTTGCTTTTCCATTGTGTAATAGTGGTGGGGGTGGGGCTGAGGGTAGTAGATGAGCCATCTCGCATAAATACTTGCAGATATAGTACTATTAGATTAATAAACAGTACCTACTATTCAAATGTTTTTAAACGTGTGCAACACCATACTTTTGCGATAAGCTTAATGCAGATATATAACATCGCGCCTCGTTTTTCTGAAGTGTTGGGAAGAAGAATGTGGTAATCCCACCTCTTGCCCCTTTGTTAACCGTCTTATCTAAAATGCGTTGGTCTATTTCCCATAGGCACACAGATCTATTATTGCAGAAAATACGAAATAAAAAATGTTATCTTTTCAAATAACATTACATAATAATTTACCGAAAATGAAATACATATAATTAATTGAGTCGAAGATTAATTGTAACAGTGCCCATAAAAAACATACAAATACACGTCACAAAGAGTCTCTATACCAAATAGGTTTTTCTGACGTCTATTAAACTTGTCTAGACTGTTTGAAGTTCTTATTCAATGTCAGTCGTCAGCCGAAACTAATGGCGCCTAAGCCTGAACTATAGCTATTCACTTATATTTTCGATTCTATAAACAAGCTACCAAAAATCATATTATATTAGTCGCTACATTGTTGGCCTTGTACGTTTTACAAAGTACGAGTAACACTGTCATTTACGAACCGAGTTTTCACAATAGTTTCCTTCAAACTCTCAAATATCGCGACGATAATTATTTTCGGGGGAGTATAGATGTACATTACGTCGTTCCGTAAAAACGCATGTGTTATTCTGCCTTACATTCTCAGCAATGGAACGAAAAAATACATGATACAAACCAATACAGTTTACGGCTCTTTTGTTTGTACGGCTACCAAATCGTGCAACATTCCGTAGCAAAGTGGAGGCCAATGTTTATTCAGAAAGCTTATGCAAACGGGGGCTTTCGAAGGTGTAGTGCGCCGATGACCGTTGGAAAACGAAGGCGGACGATCTAGTTACTGTGCACCGATGCGTCTAAACTCATTAACATCTCATTAGCATAACCAAACATTCGTCACACGTAGGAAAGGCTTAGCGGGACCGCTGTGCCAACAAGCCTTGCTCTTCGGGCACTCTATGCGCAATTATTGTACTTAGCCATTGTCTACATAAACAGAGTTGATGTTAGTCGAGCAAATGTAACGGAGCAAGGAACGAGATTACGGTTGTTTATGGTCTTGCTTGCAGTCTCCGTGAGTCATGACTTTGTTGGGTACAATTAGCGATGCAGTAAGCGAATGTAGCATGTGGCAGTCGGAGAGGGGGGAATCTTGAACGAAATACAAATTGGTTTCTGTGATATTATGCACCAAATTAGTTGGGTTTCAGTGGATGTAAATATTTCTATATACTTTCAATCGATACCTTTGTATCCCGCAAGTATTTTTCGTAACATATAGGTAAGTAGTTTATGATAGTTTTTGACTACATTTCTTTGTGACTCTATAATAATGATATCGTCCTTTAAAATAAGCCATCGAATACCAAATGAGCCCAGTGCAGTGCAGTGATTTATACAGCTTTTAAGCCACTTTAACACCAATAAATTGAGTGACATATTTTTGCACGGACTAAAATAATTAAGCGCGCAGAGCTTTATATCGAGAGTATGGGAAGCTGGAAGCGATGGTTTATTTAACGACAATTTACAACTTTGTGACGAGTAAAGCAAGTTTAAACGGGAGTAGTTTTATTTATACAGCAACAAATTACATTTCGAGCTTTTGTCTACTGTACAACGTGATATGAAATTTCGATTTTTTCGTAATGTTTTAACAATAGACAATAATGTTTCATTGGTAACTAACATGACACGTTAAAAAAATTTTTAGTTTTTGTGTTCTTTTATACAAATATGTGCTCACAATCAACTTTTTTAATTTTATTTGAACGGTTATTATTTATAATTATTCTGTATTGTGTAAACACTATGACATTATCAAAACATTCCGGGAAACTTCATTACAATATAGATCTGTTTGTCTATTTATTACATTACGATATACATAATTCATAATAATATCCTGGAATTTGAAAGTAAACAATACGAATTTCAGAGTTAATTGAAAATGGACGAAGTTTGGTTTATTCTTCGTGAATTTATCACTAGGCCTGAGGTGCAGAGGACGCGTTCTTCAGATAAAGTTTATTTTATGACTTAAGCGAGAACATTAATATTCATTACTGGGGTAAAATGAACCAAGTTTATTGTATAATAAAGATCAAAGAACGTTGCATGGCCCTTTACAAGGTTTCATGCTTGTACATTTTCCAGCCGCGAATTGAGGGAAATTAGGCTCTCAGTTCGCGAATTACGGTGAATAGAACGTAGGTTTTATTATTACACCACGGGCGAATCGTATCATGATTAATAAAATTATATTTGTCAATCCCATAGATTTATTATTTATTTATTTATTATTAACCCCATAGAGGCTGGAGTTTTTATGGAGCCACTATAGAACTTGGTGTGAAAATTGGAACAAAATTCTCGGCCTTTGCTGAAGTAAGTCATATTGGATTCACACTGCGAATTCCGGTAATTCTAATCTCTGTAAGTTTTGTCAAAAATCCATGCTAGAAAAATTTTAACTCGTTTGAAAAAGCTTTCTAGAAACGGTTGCAGTGAAATTGATATTATACTATACATTAACGATTATTCTAGTAAAATGTTTAGAAACGACATATTTAATGAAATCTATCTTTCCCGTATGGCAATAGGCTCACCACCTATTCCATGGGACTTAAACATAACTGGTAAAACGTGGGAGTGTACTGCACTCCTCTGCCAAATCCTTCGGGAATTACAAACGTGATGTTACGTTTTTTTCTATCTTTCCCGCTATGTTTGCAGTAATCTCGATACTTCGTATTAAAAATGTGTCGTAAGCACAATTGTTTTACAACGGATGTTTCGGCGGTCCGATTTGTACATATGTCTGTACTCTGTCCACCTGAGATAAAAACGTACTTGTTACTGAGGCGTTCCCACAGCGCCGCTACATTACACACTTCACCGCAGGAGAATTTTCTCAACGGCAATTCACTGGTAGATGCTATTGGAGAAGTTTCTCTAATGCTACTGGGTAATTTTCAGTATTTTTACTTTAGCTCTAACCAGTATTGCTTAGAACTTTAAAAGACGATAATCCTCTTTATAATGTGCTCAGTTTAATTTCCAAATTCTAGCATCCCTTTTTTACTTTTCCCTATTTTTTCCAATCCCGTAGCGCACAATCGAAACGGCGATAATGGCGATATCATGGCGATAATCGTTACAATCATCAGATAATTTAACTTTCCACTGTCGACAATGCGCGTCCTTTCAGAATGGGAAAAATTCAGGCCATTACCAAATCGGCAAAGTGTGAACGGGCAGATTTCAGACGGATTGGGTGAGTGACAGATAAATAATACTTGAAATGATAAAAATGCTGAACTAAATGATATTTATATAGTACGGTAGTAAGTTAGAACTTGTCAAGAAAGGGACAAAAAGAGTTACCGATTAAAGGCGTAATTTACTCTTCTCTTGTATTAAATGTCTATAGGCAAAAAGACTATACCGTCACATAGTATTAAGTGTACGAATTAAATTTCTGGTAGTAAAAAATATTTTTAGGAGATCCGAAAACTAAACTAAATATACATTAATTGTCCTATGTTCATTATAGATCAGTAAGTAACCTTTTCCAGAACGTGCGGAAACCTACTGAAGAGTCTGTCACGTCAGTAAATCCTGTGGGATCCCTTGGAACGTCTCGGTACTAATTTGTAATGTTACCCTTACACTTTTCGCCTTACTTTCCTCGATGAATGGAACAACTGATTTTTTAAAGTACAGGCATTATCGTTTCACCCCCAACAAAAGTTTTGTACAGTCCAAGGACTTTATTGTACGATTTTTGAAAAGGCGTTTTCTTTAATGTTATGATTAAAACTACAATGACAACATTAGGATAGTTGAAAATTGAAATGTATTCTTGTATAAATACATAGCAAGAGTGCCATTAACAGGTAAGGAAATATGACAAACGTGAAAATATAACTTGGATGAAAGTATAAAAACCATAAGAAGTTTGTCAGGACAGTACCTGGTAACTTTCTAATTTCTGCCAACACGTGAGAAATACGTGTGACAAAGCAAGAAGCTTAGAAGCGTGTTCTATAAACTTTGTGAAGTTTGCTAACACACAATTGGTCAGTGTAGTAGACCATGGCTTGTTTCGCTCTGAGAGGAGACCTGCGTCCAACAGCTGAGTGATATATGAAGTGATCATGACGACTAAAATTCTTGTAGTATCCATTAAACCATGCGTTTTTCGTGACTCGTGTTTTTTTATATCTATTTAACAATTTTGTATAAAGAATAAATAGCAATGGAATAATAAAACATACAAAAAGTGTTATGCACAATGGCGCTGCTTATATCTTAAAAATGTTTCTTTCAGCAGCGCCAAAAATGGAAAGCAAATCATATGAAGAGATCGAATTTAATATGTGCTTATAAATAAACGGATAAAAGTAACTCAAAAGCGTTAATATATACCTATATATAAATAAATATAAATATACCCACGTACATACAATATCAATATTTATATACATATGTATCAACAGACGAAGGCAAATTAATAATAAAAATGTTTAAATTTTTTTAAATTAGTATTGTTCAATCAATTAAACTTCATAGGTGGTATTCACACGTTTGGACAGTTAGCATACTTTGGACGTGCCTTAAACTAGAAGCATTTTCGTTATTACGAAAATTCCCATTTTTTTTAAACTGAACTCGAAAACTGTATCTAAATTAGGTTGATTAGTGAACTTACCATCGCAACTGAACTGGCTATTTCAATAACGTAATTGGAAACAAGATCTCTTTGAAATCGCCTTCTACAGTACTTTCAGACAGCTCTACAGACTTTTTTATATAATGATGCGACTAACGAGTTGGGAATCTTTTGGGCTGAAAAATAGGCTTAAGGCTTGGTGTAAGCATCAGTTTCCTTCAATATACAAACGTGAAATACTTCATAGAATACGAGACTTATGAAAGTGTAAGTACATTCACTATAATAAGGATAAAGAAATGCTCTCAATGTTAGCCCAAATTTTATCTTAAGTGCTCTATTATCCCAACAGTCTTGCTGATTTAAGATAAACACGGATAAAAACTGGGAATAATTTGTTAAGTATATATTTAGTAGCCGATTTTGTTGCCTTTTCATTGTAGAATAACTCTTGTTTATTTATTTAAACTTTTTTTTATAACAATAAATGAATTGTTTAATAATTGGCGTTAATGATTAAGCATACTCTAACGTGAGGTTCAATATTAGCTTCGAAGCTATGTTAACGACAGGTAGCTGTTGACGACCATAAAGGTAAGAAGAGAACCAGTCTCATACGTCTCTAAATGATAAAAACGTAGCAGAAATGATATTGGGGCTCAAGAATTTAGGAGAATTGGTGAACGTAAGAACGATGAACGTAAGAATGGTGAACGAGGCTAATAGCCAGTGTAATTTTCATGTTGTTGTGAATTTCTTCATGGATATTTAAATGTCCTGTAGTGCACGACAACAGATCGTGTTGAATGCCAAACCCGGTCTGAAAAGGATCTAGGAAGTTGTTTTTATGCCCAAAGCTGGGCACTTGCTTGTGAACCATGGTTTGCAGTATATAGGACGGACAAGAGAGACTGGTTTTTGGTTTGAAATTTTCAATGTGATCGCATATAACGGTGTTCTTTTATGGCTTAATATTTTGGTCAGATTTGAGAATCAATAAAAATTTTGCGTTAAACTTCAATTGAAACTTCAATTGTAAATTTCTGATATCATTAAAAACTTTTTATTTTTTCAATATGATTGTAATTTTCTACGATAATATTTTAAGACATAAAATCATAACTTCTAGTAAAATTCATTTATAATTCACAATATGTCTTCATCTTTCACATTCTTCGAATAAAGTCGCTCGTACCGTTATCAGTCACCGCACTCAATTCTCTCCTGGACACGCGCTCATTGTGACCTGGTTGTGGATGAATAGAAGACGATATTATCCGAGTGCCTACATCTATAATATTGTGAAATGAAGGCGTGATGTGTGCAATAGATTAATCTGATAAATCTACTTTAATACTTAGTGGGATTTTTATTACATTGCTTTATTATTCACTGGCTAAATTCAAAATCGAAGTATATTTGTTTTAGACAAAACGGTACGTTATATTCAGATAACTAAAGTTTTGCCGTGGCGTACAATATTTCTGTGCTTAAAAATTCTGTATAAATAAAGCTAATTAATGTTTAACACTATTTTAATACTAAAAATATATTATTATGACTATCACACTTAACTATTATTAGTAGTAAGAAAACAAGATCGGCCATGTTGCATCATGTGGTAACCTTTAGTCAAGGCAAATTTGGTTTTAAAAATTATGTTAGTATAATATTTTCAATGAGACTGTATGTTATCGGTTATCTTAGTAAAAAATCGATAAATAAATGTTTTTAAATATGTAAAGTGACGAGCATTTAAGGGTTAGTCCGTTACATTCGTTCCACTGGTACTTACACTTACGAAGTCCTCCGGTCTCCGAGACCACATTATACTTGTAAATGTCTTGAAATATGTACGGCTAAAAGTTTCAAATGAATTTCGCGGCGTTTTAATTATTGCCACAATACATAAAGTGTACATACATATATTTAAGTTTGTTATTTAATATGAGTTATTTAATTATATTGTATTTAATCAATGAAGCACTGAACTGAAATGCATGGAATATTGTTTTATAGATTTAAATGTATATGTAATATATGTCCGCAATTTTCTTTATATATATAACGAAGAGTTTTTATAGAGTATGGCCTTAACGCTCTCCTTCTGAGATGTAACTCTTCTCGAACCGAGAAACGATAAGAAAGGTTAAAGAATAAATCTTTTACTTACACGCTGATTTAATTTACTTATTTTCTAAGCGCTTGAGACTTAGTACGCACAAGGTAACTTAGACACTCTCTTATCGGCCAAATAAATTGTGATTTATGGCATGATTTAAACAGAAAGAGTGATTTGTTCTCCAATTACGTATTCATAGTGTTATCCACATCACACATTTGCTTGTGTACGAGTGCCAAACAAAAGACAATCGGAGCGCGGTCGCGCCCGAGACGTTATCACCTTGTTTAGCGGGAGACATCCCTTTACCATAAAATAATGAACTCTACGATACTAGGGGTACGGGCGATGAAATATGTAAGTAAAATTCATGTAAATAAAATTGTACTCGCACATAGACAATAATAGCTGTTTTTGTTTTATTTTATATGGCTCGCTAGGTCACTTAGGAGATTGCCAGAGAGCACAGAGTGCCATATACCTCTACTTTTTACAAATTTTAAAATATACTTCTTCTATATGGAGCGTTTTCTTCATATTTTTATATTCCCTTTTCCGATGAACGGTACGCGTTTAGAAAAGTATTTACGCTTGCTTTGAAGGTCCTAGGTTATGAGTCCGGAAACACAGTCGGTGTACCACACCTTTGCCGTCCGGAAAAGATAAAAACCCTCATTTTTTCCTAAATACAAAAGAGACAGCTTTTGGATAATGCAATTTGGAAGGTCTTATTTTTGAACTACCTATCTACATTTAGTACCTACATTTAGTATGATGCAAAACTAACACATAATAACAATTTTATTTTAGATTCAAATTTAATTATGCATATTTAATATACCGATATTCTCATCCCATTCTAGAGCAGATAACATACATGGAAATTGAATATTATCTTTAACAAATAATCGTAAGGCTTTAAAATTCCATAAATGAATTTAATCGCTGTCGATACGATAGAGGATGATTAGCAAAACCACGAACAGTAATCATCATCACATCAGTCTTTACCGTTCCACTGCTGGACATAGGCTTTTCCAAAGGTGTGTCATAGCACCCGATTCTCAGATCTTATCCAGTCTCTACCACCTGCTTTTTTAACGTCGCGGGTCAAACGGGTCGGAGGGCGACCCACAGTACGTCTGCCAACTCGCGGTATCCACTCGAGAACTCGTCCGCCTCAACCGCCGTGGGTTTTTCGATATATGTGACCTGCCCACGGCCACTTCCACGTGCCAATTCTTACAATAATGTTTGACGATAATTATCTAGCAGTAACAGTTGGATGTGTTGTTTAAGAGTCCTCGTCTAAAAATTACAACTGAGCTAATAGTGCATTCTAGATAATTAAAACATTAACATTTGCAATTTTCATAGCAAAGTTGAATATTTTCTTCTAAAACTTGTATTTTAATACACGAACACTCTTACAGTTAAGATAAAATTAAACACGGTTTATAAAGTGTGAAATTTGCAAGCTATTTAAGTAGCTAAATGTAGAGATGATATCGCGCGTAAGAAGTTATTACGATTTAAAAAAAAAATACACGCCCGTTGCCCTCGCAAGTTGCGCGTCTGTAGATCTGCAATTCTTCATACGCGATATCTAAACGAGCATCGTAACGACACAGTGTAATCTCCCAGTGTTATGGTTAAGTCAAATTTGCGTGTACACGAAAATCAACCTTAACCCGACCACACACGCTCGGATTTTGTCTGCACAGAGAAACAAGGGTGTGAGGTAAGTAATGCTCTTTGAATAATAAGCTCTATAAAATGTTTGTCAAATTCCCTTTTTTTCACAACCCCCGTTTGGTAATAGGCGGAACGGCTACGTTTAGCCGGGATATTGTAGCCGAGTTTTTGTGATATGAAAATAGTCGGACAAATTTAGATCAAGAATGGAAACACGGAAAGCCACTTCATACTAACCGCCACGCTTCAGTGCCTTTTCCGAATTGTCTTTAATTTTCTTTAAGCGGCGATTTCTGTGTGATCTGTTTTGGTATCTTATTTTTGGATAATTTTAATTGTTTTCACTACTAAGCTTGCTTTGCTTCTGAAATTTGTAGCACCATTTACAAAATATGCTGTCAATAGTAAATGTAATAAAAAGTATTATTGTGAATAAGTTGTTCATATACAAAAGGAGACAGCTTGTTAAATTCCTATTGTACTTTGAAAAAAAATTTTTAAATTATTCATTTTCATTGAAAGTCAATTACATTTTTAATAAAACGCCGCTTCATTTACAGATGCAAAACTTTTTTTAAGCACACGAAATATGAGAGCTACGATATTTGGATACGCTTAATTTAATTATTAATTCATCCACTTTTTTTCTCGGCAATCGTTTATAAAACGTATTTCTAAAGTTACTGCCGCGTACAAAAAGTTTTAATCGCCCGCCGTAGGTACGTTGGCGACTTTTTCAATGTTATTTTCGTGCAAATGTTTTGACGTTGACTATGATTAAATTTTGTATCGTGCTGTAGGTATTGTAATGTTCGAGAAAATTTGTAATGGTGAATTCGTAGCGGCTATCACACATGTCACATTGTCAAATTTTGATTGTCAAATCGTCAAAGTTTGAACCTATTTGGACCAATTTGGTCAGATACGGGCTGATGGGGAGCCCAAAGTCTCAGAAACTGCCGTACATAATTGATTAAAGGGATTACAGAAGCACGTCAGGTTTGCAAGAATAGACATATCTAGCACTCGGTGCTCTGTACCTATCCTGTAAAGACCTGGCAAAACCAAAAGTAATAGTGGTGCAGTGATTGAAAATACAAAATGTTTGTATCGAATAGTTCTACAAAAATGTCGTGCACGTAGCGAGAACGCAAAGTTCAAAACACAGTGAGGCACCAAGTAGTTTTGATCCTAGTTACGAACGCACCACTCCGCGTCAACGTTGCGCGAGCTTTGTCGGGAGCGTGCAAAAGTTTGTGCACCAGTTACCCACTGTTAATACTTCGCATTCGGCTTGTGTACGTAAAATATTACAGAGTACTACACACGTACGTACATCGCGTCTAAATACGTTAGCCGGTCTCGATTCGTAGCGTGAATTAAGCCCACTTAGTTCCTGTGACGTGCTTAATTTCACATAATCCATCTGAGTGTCGCATATGGCACATAATTGCGGTGTGGAATTTTGTTATGTGTCGGTGGGATTTGCGGGTGGGAGCGGTGTCGGCGATGCGGGAACGCCGGCTCGGGCGTCGGCGGAGTGTCGGCGTAGTGTGTCTGTGCTGCGGCGTGATCCCGCATCAAGTTGCGAATAATTGAGTGGCACCCTCACTCAACTGCCGCTTTAAATGTTTCGCTTAATTGTGCCACGTGAGAAGCTCTTAATGCCTCGCAGTACGTGCCCCCCCCCCCCCCCCCCCCTTTCTTTCCGCCCTCAAAAAATCTACAGAGAGCGCCGTCGAGGAGGAGGGGAGGACATAGG